>JANHGB010050411.1:0-40707 GCA_026283785.1 Coracopsis vasa | reverse complement strand
TATTAAAATTAAGATGTAAATCCTGTTACAAAGGAACAAATTAGGTGCAATGCACATATTAGCTATACTTAATTTTTTTACTAAACACACCAAGTCTTGGTGATACAAGTCTTGAGGTACTTAGATTTTTGTAGTTGTTGTCCACTTCACTTTGTAATGGATTTTTCTTAAAACAGGGTATGATAGAAGTACTGCTCTTCACATTTTAGGAGAGGAGACGAACGTAAAGAAAGGCTTAAGTGTCTGAGTAAAGATTATACATAATCTTTATATAATATATATAAAAAAATATATATAATATATATATTATGCATAATCTGTCACAGGATAGAAATAAATCCAATACTTCTGAATAGTAGTTCCTGGAACACATTTGCATCCTATCTTAAGTTTCTATTATACCCTTTCCTGATCAGGTCTCTTAAAATGTTTGCAGCATCAGAAGGATGAAAACAGAGCAGTTGTTTGGTCGAGGGAGGTTGACAATATCTGACTCAGAAGGAGAAAAATTAATAACAATTAAAATATGAGAAACCCACAAAAGGAAGGGATGGCACAAACATTGGGAAAGTAAATGAAATAACACAGGAGGAATTAAAAAAATAATAAAAAAAGGGAAACAATTGGAAAATACCAGAGCTGATGAGGTCAAGGCAGCAGGTTGGTTTCAAGAGCTGCCCTGAAGTTTGTGGTGAGAGGGATTGAAATAGCTGTGATGGGAAGAGTGGACAGAGAAAAGCAGATTTCCCTAGACAGAATAAGAAAAAGTTATAGATATGTTTCAGCTGGAATGAGCAGGAGTGTGTTGGTATTTTGGATCTACTTTGTTTTAAAAAGCAAAATTTCACAAGAACCTGGAGGATGTATAAAAAAGGAACAGTTGAGTACAATTTCAAATCTAAGTGGTGCTAACAGCAACATTTCCTATAAAAATGGAAAGTGAGAGCATTCTCAGCAAATATCAAGCTAATCTTTACACCCTTTAAATGCCACATAGGTTAATACTTGTGAGAATTATCCCACATTTGCTGGTTTTACATATATTACCTCCTTAATACAAAAATACAAACAATAGAGAGACTGCATATGTACGCAGCTGTAGATAAGTAGTGGCCCCTGGACCTGTTTTATCTTTAAAATTAGTCTCCAGCACAAATAGCAATGCTCTGTGCCATTGTGCCTGTTAAAACACATTTACTTCCAGCAACAAACAACAGGAAAACTCTATGTGGCACTTTGATTGCAGAAAGAACCCAAATCACTAAAGAGATGTAACGTCACAAATAAGTATTTGTAAAGGTTTGTCAGCTCTAATGAATTTATACTTTTCTAGACTCTGCTTTTTCCATGCACCTCTGCAATTACTCACTTCACAGAAAGAGTATGATGCTGCTAAAATGATGAAACCTTAATATAACCTTTTCAGCAAGAGATAAAATATATTGATTGGTAACTGCTGAAGGACATCATTAAGCAGTTCAACGTTTGATTTCATTTCTTCTTTCTTTCTTTCCTTTTTTCTTATTTATTATTTGGTTGCCTGGCAGGCATCTCTGTACTGACTGACCCTGCCAGTTCAACTATTAAAGAATTTATCTCTCTGAGGAGGCCTGATGTAAACACGATAATCTGTTTGGCGGCCCTTATGATGGCCTATGAATAAAACATACGACAACACAGTTTGAGCTGAAGAGCTTACTATCTGTTACCAAAGAGAATGTTTGGAAGCTCCCTGATGGCTCGGCCATTCTGAATCCCAAAGGTGGTCTACTTTATACTCCAACTAACCCACTCAGACTACTCACAAAAGGTGTAGTTAACTGTTTTGTTTTTCCCTGCCAACATCTATTTTTCTAACGGCTTATTAAAAAAGAACTAATGCAAGAGTTTGGGGATTTCAGCTCCATATCTGTCCAAGGATTTTTTTCAAGCTTTTTCTTCTCTCCTTCTTGGGAGAAAACCAAAAAAGAAAGAAAGAAAGAAAGAAAACCCATTGTTTGTCTTTAGGGAAGATCCTAAATTCCTTATACTATAGTTTTAAAATAGCCACTTGAGCTTACCTATAGAGTACAAGTGAAAGTATGGCAGTGGAACTCACAAAATGATTTGCTCAGATGGATTTTGTTTGTGAACTACTACAATAAGCGAACCTTTTCCTTTGACTACCTGCTGAAACCAAGAAACTCTGATTCATAGTTCTACCCACAAGGCTGGGAATCGCATCTTGGCAAGTCAAAGAGGCAAAACCTGTTCCTAGTTCTTAAGGCAGATAAAGCCAGTGTGGGATTGTTTAATGTGACCTTTCCAGCACAAGAGAACTGTTGTTTTTCAATTTTCAACTTTGTTTTTAAAGCTTAGTCATTAAAAAATGCTTATAACACACTTTTTTCCTGGAAATCTTTCTCTTTATGTAGAAGCTTTCTCCATTAATCCTTTAATTACGTTCCTGCATGCGTTTAATTTTTGATCTTCTGCACTAGGAACCATAAAATGCGCATTTTATATAAAGGCTGTTTTATACTGCTGCCTAACAGCTGCTGTTGGCCAAACAACTTTCCACGGACTGCCTCTTGTCCATCAACAGTTCTCTTTTCAGCAGCAAGCAGTACACTGTGCAGAGCACTTTTTACCCTGTAGCTTCCTTATTTCTTGTTAGTTCTTATCACATGCCACTGACTCCTTCATGGTAGTAATGTCCATATAAAACATGAGTAAGAATAAATGGGTTAAATAGATAAGCGAGTTGGGGGTTATTTTAGTAAATTCATGCCATCAAGCTGTGCAAGTAAAAAGTTATTTGAATAATTAGTGCAACACAGTAAGCGAATGTCAAGGAAATGTCTAGTTTAAAATAAATAAAATTAATGCCTAACTAAATTTGGTTTTGATCACCTTCCTGATGAGTCTAATTTATTATATGAGATATTTCTGATGTTAAAACTCTCCAATTAGTATTTTAGATGTAAAAACTTTTATTCTAGATTTTGATTTTAGGAACATACATTAATATAGAAAAGCTCTAACTCCAAAGCTTGCAGAGGTAATCATTTTTAAGGAAAATATAAATGAAAATGGCATGTGATTTGATTCACCTACATGGGGTTTTTTTCTTCCATCTTCATTTGGATCATGAACGGTTCGAACCTTAATTCCGTATTTATTATGTACTCTCTAATATCTTGCAGAGTCCAGTGTTGTGGTCATTGTTAATACTTTACATGAACATATGGCTCGTTATCTTCATCAAGAGTTTTGAAATCAGTGGGAAATTGCTTGAATTATGAATAAGTAAAGAATATTTCCCCTCAGATCTGAGTCTGCCATTGATTTCAACAGTATCAGGATTTGATCCTCGGGGCAATCCACAGCTAATATATATTGACATTAAAAGAGCTATAAGGATTTAAATCAATAGAGAATCAACACTTGCTAAGTGTTTGAAAGCTACTGGGTTTTACCTGTCTAGGTTTTCCATAGCTCTTACTCTCAATTTGTTTTCTTCTATCAGGTGTATTTATTTGTTCTGAAAATATAGACTGCTTAAATTGTGCTTTGGAGTATTGAAGAAAACAGAAAATAATTTTCTGAATCTTGTTTGCCAAGCGATCAGGGACTTCTTTAGCCTTTTTTTATTTTTTTATGAAAGTCTGTCTCGTCTCCTTCAACTCAGGAAAATCAGTGTTTGTCACCTTTGTAACTTAAGTCCCCATGCTTCTCAATTTCAGCCAAAATCTTCACTTTGACTCATGCATCAAAAGAAGGGCAATAACTCCCTCAGTGCTGTGCTTGTCTGCTCAGAGTTCTGCCTGAAAAACTATTTCTTTCAGGATATTCCCACATAGTTTTTTCGAGTTATTTCTTTCTAAAAGCAGACTAGAACTGTTGAAGGTTATCATAACAGTACTCCCCCTGTAGCCTCAACATCATGTGCTTGTAAATTTGTAGCCCAGAACATTGTCCCAAGATGTCAATTACAGGTGTCAATATGAATTATTATAATTAAGTACTATATCTGCTATGCACTTTACCTGCAAGAAGAAATGGTGTGGTAGAGTAAGTGCATTTAAAGCTGTATTAGTTTTGTTCTGTTTTATTTGAGAAGTAGCTTTTCAGACTTTGAAAATTATAAGATAACTGTGCTTTGATACAAAAAACTGAGGGGGAGACATAACAGAGAGTATCAAACTCTTTACCTCTTTACCTCTTTCAAGTGTGTATAATGTGTTTCACAAAGGAAGGGTTAGGTTAGGTATTGGGATAAATTGTCTAAGCGAGAGCTATGGAAGTGCTGCATTATATTGCCTGTGGAAGCTCCATTACAGGAATTATTTAAAAACAGATTGGACAAACATCTGTTGACAATTACAGAAAACATAGAGGATCCCACCTTGAGCAGAGGGTTGGACTAGATGAGTTGCATAGGTTCTTCTCAATTTTCTTTTTAAATCATAATTTTCTAACAAACAACAGTGTGACACATACAGCTATATGGTAATACATTACTTTCATTTTTATTCTGAGATCAAACTCAGGCTCAAAGATAGGAGACCCTAGATCCACCATTGGTGAAAGCTACTTTTATAAGCCAGCAGAGTTGGAATGTGACCCTGCAGAAAATAGATTCCATTTTGTATGCTGTCAGCAGCAGTAAGGTAGAAAAAAAAAGAAAAAAAAAAAGGCGAGAGAGAGAAATTGTTTCCATTAGTCTACATTAGTCTAACTAACCCAATGCAAATAATATTGTAGGCTGGATTAAGAATGAGACATTCCACTTCACATGTGGCACTTGCAGGTAGAGTTGAAAAGAGTTTCCATGCTCATGAACAATTTGTGGACTCAAGATTTCCTTGTTTGTGAAGTTTCTTAACATCACAGTAGTAAGACCAAAAAGTGAAATCCACTTAATAATTAATGTTTTAAAAGAAATTGGAGTGAAGGAAAAAACCGATAGATTTTATGCTTATCATAACTCAGAAGAAATCATTCAGCTCACTTAGAGCTTACAGTATCTGACAACTGTCTTTTTTGTCTTTCTCTTCTACATATTAATATAGCATCTGTGATGTAGCAGAATATTTCTGTGAGGACTCTCTTAAGGTGCTTTAGTGATACTTTGAGACATAGCAGATTTCCAGAGTATATATTAGAGTCAAGGTAGGAGTAAAAATTTCATGGAACAGGAGAGCAGTGGGGTTTTTGATGAGATATGAACAGCTGTCACCTTTGAAATTTCCCTCTCCAAATAATTTTCAGATCTGAATATGCTTTACACAGGCTGATCGAGGCTAGTGCCACATATGTAACTATTAATGTTAGGCATGAACTGCTGCAGGGAACTGACACTTAACAAAACTACTTAATGAGCATCATTTTTTACAGCAAGCAAATTAGTCTTTGAAAATTGAAGAGAATCCAACTGAAATCTCAGAAAACAGTACTGAGTGAAAACACTAGATATAAATTAGAGAATATTCAGTTAGGTTTACAGTCTTGTCCTTCATATGTACTCTAAGTGTCATATTCAAAGTGCCTGACAGTAACGGGAAATTTGCTGGCAGCATATGCCAAACACATTCACAGTTCCTCCAGAGAAGGGTTTGGTCTGGAAGCCTCTTTACAAGACATTACATGAGCAGTCAGGCCAGCTCCACTGCTTAATGCGAAAACAGGGAACAGGCACAAGAAGTCTCTTTGTGCTTATTGCATACTGAGGAGAAGTTTTGTCTGAAGTCATCTCAGCTTTTTCTAGCTCTTTTCCATTTCTTTGTGACACATCCACTGCAATTTTCAGTGTCACACACTCAAAATACAGGACATTGACATCTATTTCTCCCTATCATATCAAGTACCAATAGAGACCTTACTGGAAGATTTACGGTAACTGTTAGCCTACGGTGTACTTTTATGATTCATGCATGAAAGGCAAAAAGACTTGCTAGCATGCCAAAATCAGTCTGATCAGGATTGTTTGTCCTACTTACAGACATGCAGTTGCTAGCGCCCCAAAGTCACATACTATTTCACAGACACACAACTGTGTGGACAGTTAATGGGATGTTTATTTCAGAGTAACCTGAATAAGTTCTCTATACAAACCTTTATGGAAGATTGCTGTTACCTTATATAAACCATCCACGTTATGTGATCTATACAATTGGATTTTGGCTGGTTTTTTTACAGTGTTGACAACAACTATTCAGTTTTTCATAGTTACCCTGAAAAAAGTAATACCCAGTCTTTAGACCTGGCTGGGAAAATAACACCTGCAAAATATGTCTAGGACTAAACCCATAGTAAGTACTATTAACACCTGAGAATGTTTTATTCTAAAAGTATAGTACTTTTCTTTCTGTGGCCTCATGTATAAAAACTGGAACTGTTTATGAAAATCCTAAAACTTGAAATAATTCTGTCACAAATTATTTTGTCCTTTTCATAAGGAAAGCACTGATTTTTTTGTCCCTTCATCTTGAATAGACTTAACATCAATATAGTTGTTTTGTCTAACTTCAACTTCTTGAAGTGAGCATGTTGAAGTTATCATGCCAGAAAAACATTTTTCGTTCTTGCACCTGCACAATGATTAATGGAGGTACAACTCTGGAAATAGCATTTGGCAGTTAACAGCTGCTACCAGCACTCTGGAGAGTGCACAGAACCTTGCAAAATTAAAGCCGCAGATTTGTTCTCCTCTAAAAAGCCAAACAGAACTCCTGAGTCATGTGTGAGGTGTAGACTGTGCATCATAATTTCAGGTATGCTCTTTACCTCTTTGTGTTAAGAGTGACAAGTTCAAAGCCAGCTGATATATTACCACAAAAGACCTCTAAGAAAAGTGTCAGCACACACCTGGAGAATATTGCCAATAGAAGCTAAGAATTTTAAAGCAGTCAAAATAAAACAAATGAATAAAGTTGGAGTATGAAACATAACCAACATAACCAACTGGCACATCACAGCCAAGATAAGAGCACCTAGTTAGTCTCAGAAGAAAATATATAAAAGATGACAAAATAAATGATGACTAATACCACAGCACTGAACAATTCTTTCTTGCCGGTTACTGGTAACAGTTGAGTGTTGAAGCCACGGCTATACTGCTGTGCAATGACTGACCCTATTGACCTACACCTGTGGCAGAACAGTTGGTAACAGCTGGTAAATGACAGTTAGGCTTTCTAATTACATGAAGTATGTATGACCAGATCTTGGATTTACCATGTATTCACTAGTAAATGTTCCAGCTTCAGAAGAAAACTAGAGCTATTCTTCTTGACCCTAAAGTGACCTGTAATATCATTTGCCACAGTAGCACACTAGACAAGATACCAAGAAAACTCATATATAGATTATGATAACTTATCTAAAATAAATATTTTCAGGCCACATATTCAGCACCTGAAGGTTCTCTAGAAAGTTTGGATTTGGCACCAATTTGGTTCCCATCAATTCATCAAAGGCTTATTGACCTAGATCTTCAAATGGGTTTACATATGTTTCCAATATCCATTTAGCCTCAAGGAATTTGTAATTACCAAGGGACTGAAGGGAATGTGAATGCTGATGTAAGTGCCAGAGGTGACTATCTCAAGAAGTAAGAGACTAAAGCCAAGTTAATCTAGTTCTGATCTAGCACAGGTACATTGTGAGAGCTCTGTGCCAAACCTGCCTATGACTGTTGATATGGAGGATGTTACATACATGTTAGATACTGATGTCAAACTTGTGTTGGACTCCCTGGATGTCTGTTCACTGCTGGCTCAGAAAATTTAGCTGTTTTGTATTAAACCTGGCCCGCCCTGCCTTGCTATTCAGATTGCTATAAATAAGCACTGTTGTTTATTCAAGTCAAAGTGTGGCCATTCTCAAACAGCTTATGTTTTCCAGTTCTTGCTGATCCCTAACTGGTAGAAAAAGGCTGGAGAGAAAGCTGGCTCCGTGCACTTGTAGACATCTCACTCATGCTCCGAAGCTTTTTATGGTTTATTAAATAAATGGATTTAATGGATGTGCTGGCCCTCTGTTCCTTCTTTATCTAATACCTTTGAAGTACTCTCAGTGCTAGCTGTCAACTAAGAAAAAAATATCAGTCAGACTAATGAATAGGCCCAAAGTTTCCCTCCCTATTCTTCTCCCCTGAGAAAAGGCCATGGCATATTGTTGAGGCAGTACAATCCAGATTTACTATTCTCATTCACTCTCAGCTAAAAAAAGCTGCACCAAATTGCAGATTAGTAGAGTATCTGAGAACAACTATTCCTCACTAAGAGAACTCAGAGTAAAGACTTGGCCACGGAATCTTTTGTAAGGGAAGGGAAAGGAAAGGAAGAAACCCTGCTTGAGAGATCAAATTCAGAAAATGTCTCTGCTAAAAAGTTTGTGCCAAAGGGGTAATGGGAAGACACTGAGTTACAAAAGGAAATCAAAGGCTAGCGACACTGAAAGGAGAAGTGTCCCACTGTGGAATGACTGGAATGCCCTGAAAGGGAAGACTCTGTATTGACTATCTTGCTTGATCTGCATGTCAAAAGCAGCTTCTTCCATATAGAAACATACTGCTGCTTGGAAAAATGCTGTGATAAACAAAGCACTGGAGGCCATGCCATTGTCCTCCTCCCCCACTGTTTTCAGGACAGGTATATGGCATAAGATAGTCTTTCAGAAAATCCCATGCACAAACAGAATAATGAAAGTAAACACTAATGGTCACTTTGTGATAATTGATTCTGGAAGTAGGAGTAAAGCTCAGTAATGTACCATCACATTTTTTAATTGCTAAGTCCCATAAAACTATATATGATTTCTCAAATTATCTTACAGTTTCACAGAATTCTTCAGGCAAACTTAAAAGTATTTGAGTTCAAACAGGAGAACACCTTCACTAAAGAACAGCTTTCATAAATTAACAGGTATTTTTAGTGTAGTAAGAATGAAAAATGCTGGTAAACAGACAACCCTGGAAAAATGTTCTGTTGCATGAATTGTCCAAACATTTACTGCACATGATGAGTGCTTTTTGAGCACTTCCTGACTTACAGAAAACAACATAGCTTTTGGAGATATGCTCATCCGTTAAATAAATATACATCCCAGTTGTTACGATGAGAGGATCCATTCCGCAGAAAATTTAGAAACATACTGACTTTTGTCATTCTGCCTTCCAGTTGTATCCACTCATACTAATTAGTTCTTCTCCATTTCATACTGTGTCATATAGATTGAAATTTGTGAGAGAGTGCAGAGTAATTCCAAAGCAAGTACTCTTAGGTAATTTATTTGGGATGAAACTCTTCATTTTTCACTTATCAGTTCTGCTTCTCTTTCTGCTTTTCAGGGCCTTGCACTGACCCCATTAGATAGAATCTTTGTCATTGGCTTTAACAAGAAACTTATCATCAAAAAGCAATGGATTTTCAACTTGTCTACTAAGGAGCTTTGTCGGTTTCAATATAAGTGAGTTTGTGCTGTTAATCACAGAATCAGCAGCAAATTGATCAATGAACCATCAACGTAGACATAGTTTTGTGCCTGTTTCATCCATATTTGTGTCTAAAGGATAAATTGGGCCTAAGCATCACTTAATTTCCACTAAAGGTTTCTGGTACCAAATAGACAGGTATAGATATAATTATGGATACATATTGTTTTCCACTAAACAAATGAAAATATCTTGACACTGTTAATTCATTTACTGTAGTTAAAAGGTGAATATGTTTGTTGAGATCTTCAACTAAAACTAAAGAAAAAAATTGTCATTCAAAGATGAGCGTTTTAAACTTCACTGAGTGGAAAGCCAATAAGCCAATTTAGAATTTTTTCAGTGTGGTTCAAATGCTATAACCAATGCTAACAAGAAAAAAAAAGCTTTGTACTTGTACTAGATTGACGTAAGATATAATTATCTCTGCAGCATCTTTTTTCCCCTCCTCAGAATAAAATAAATACTAAAGAAATAGAAATTTTGAGTTCAGAAATAGGGATTGTATTAATAATTATTTTGTAAGCAGAGAGCACAACATCATCTAATGACTGATTCCAAATGTTACTGTTAGAATACTGAAGGCTGTGGTATCATGAGCTGCTGCACTATTCAAATTTTCCCAAAAAGTGAAGCTTGTGAAAGCATAATTTCCAAACACAATCCCACAACGGTAAAGCAACTAGTATTCATCATGTTTGGTAGGCATTATGGATGTGTCTCATATGGGACTCATTTGAGAACTATCATTATCGACAGCAAGGCACCATGGCTGCTAGAAGAGTGAACTAGATGATACTGTGTAAAATGGCATCTCTGAGACTGTTAATTTTAGAGGCTGATTTTAGATAGTCGGGCATGAGCTCTGGAGATGATGCATTTGGTGTGATTTGAAACACTCTTGAGTCTTGGTGAGAATCAACCTTTAACATTAAAAAAAAAAAATAAAAATCTTACCATATATTATATTTGTTTCGTATAAATGAGACACAGTTTGCTAGTCTTCTAAGTTCTGAATTTGGCAGAATCCATCTTTGCCAGCACCTTCTAGTAGTTGCTTTCATGATTAAGTTAATATTCATCCCTGAACTACCACATTCTGCTAGACCTGGACATTCCCCTATATGAAATGGCTTTTCAAACTCAGAGGGACAACTGAGGTTAGGTTTAACAACATGCAGGGTTAGTCTCAAACCTCTCCTTGTGTTATTGACACTCACGGCATCTCAGTTTGAAGCACAGAATATGAGGCAGTGACCCTAGACTATACGTTTTTCACACCCATGCATGGGAAGTGCCTGGGCTAAATCCAGACCCAGTATTAGTGAATTCACCTCCTCTTGCCTTCAGTGCAGCCACATTCACATAGCCAGGTGGGAATTTGTCTCAGGGCATTAAAATTTTCCAGGAAGTAAGACAAATCTTTAAAAAGAGGCAATTTGTTAGTTACAAGATAGCCAAGATATCAAAGCAAAGGATATTTTGTATTGTATATATTGTTGTTAGCTGAACAAAAGCAAACCAGACAGAATTAAGTTAAAAGAGGAAGCTGAGAATGATTGTTTGTTTGTTTGGTTTTTTGAAAGTTATCAGTCATTAGACAGAAACAAAAAAAAAATCACAGTGGGAGACTTGTAAAATGGTTCTTCCGATCCTCAGGGGCATTTCTTTCAGTCTTTCAACAACAGAACTGGTCTATATCATAAGTCTTATTTATAAAGAGGCTTTCAGGCAATTTCACACTGCTTTTCCCTGATGCCGCCCAAAAAACCATGTAAACCCGAGGGATTAGTAGTGACTTAGAGGGAAAATAGTGTAAAGTTACAGGATGAACTGAGCCAGTGCAGCTGGCTTGATGCACTGTTCCCTTGGGCTACTGCACTGAATGAAACCTAGATAAGTGCCCCAGTCCACTCCCACACCACCAGTGTACTGACTCTTTTGTTATATTGTGCACTAGAATTACTTGGTCTCAGGGGGCCGTCAAGTCTTTAATGGCCAGTAGTGTGGAAGGAGAGAGGAGTTCACTATCTGGGAGCTGAAAGTTACACGTCCTTTTATATTTCTTTTCTGACAGTAACAGTTGGGAAGCACAGTGAACAAAATGTTTACTCACACACTGCAGTTGGTAGCCTGGTTTGATTCAGTTATTTTTATGTTATAATACCTTAGAATACAAAATAAATTGTGACATTAATTAACCTTTCAGGGTCCATCCTGAGTTACAGGTATCAATTATTCTATGTTGCAACTGGCTAGTGACTGTGTTGCAACTGGTTAATGTCAGTGTACATCCCAGAGCCTTTTTTTTGACAACATATTTTCTCATTTATTAAATTTTATCCTCAGAGGAGCTATCAGATACATAACAAGACTGTATCCATTTTCACCTATTGTTTAGTATATTAACTACTTACATCTAGTTAATCCACTTTACATTGAAATTGTTACTAGAAGTCTCATATAAGCATTTGTCTTTTTGGAAACACAGCGAATGAAAACCAATACAAATTTCACTTCAGTCTTCAATATGCATAAGCTTTATTTTTAAATTAAGGTCTTAAAAACCCACCACCTTTGGAAAAATTAAGTCTATATAACTCATTTCCATTTGCTAAATGAAATACTGATTTGTTTTAGGTTTATTGTGTTTACAGCTGTGCAGACACTTCCAACAATTCTAGACGCTGGAATATTTAGCATTCACTTGACAGAAAGAAGTATTGTGAAAAATTGTAGGAATATGTATTTAGGCCCTTCTGCTATTGAAGTCAATAGCAATATTCTCTGTCACTTCAAAGTTGGAGTTGTAATATGTTTTAATAGCTCTGTAGTTCTTGTGATCTATGTTCTAATGTTTCTGCTTACTTGGTTGGTGAGTAAAAGGCTATTGAGGCTGGGTAAGAGTAGAGTTTTGCTTAGTAAATAGTGCAGGATCAGACATATTCCTTTCTCACTGAAGTGCCTTGAGGATTAATTTGTTAATGTCAGTGCAGCACTTTGAAGACATAATAAAGAAAATAAAGTTACTCTGGTGATGAGTGCCACAGAAGTGTCTATAAATGAATAAAGTGCTGTCTAAGTGCTAACTATTATTATGATTACTGCCTGCATTTGCAAAGAAGTGGTTAAATACAGTGGGATGTGGGTGTAAAATTACATTTTAAATGGATCTATTTTTGAGATTACTTATCAGCATGATTAGTGTGATAATAATTACATTTATCATTAATAATACATTTTTTAAAAGTTAGGCTAAAAAAGCTAACAAGTTTGATTTTGATTTTGCCAGAAATGCACAGTGCTTTCCAAAAGCAATCTGTGGAACTTGTCTCTGGAATGCAGCTGTGTAAGATTTCACTAACATCTTGCAGGTGGAGCCTAATTTTAGTTCAGCCTTGAGAAGGGGGAATTGTTTTCTCTGATATGCACAGCACCATAACAGCAGCATAGCAGGTGGAGCTTTAGACAAGTACTTGTTTACTTTCCTGTTTAAAAAAAAAAAAACAACACAGATGATTCATATCGTTAATCATACAGTTTTGATTTGATTTTAACAAGTCTAACAAAAAGTCTGCAGCACATTTGACCTACTGATTCTTAAATGTGGAACAAACCCGACAGAATGGAAAATGTTTAGAAAATGAGCATTCGATCCTAAATATAGTGGAGAAGGAGCTGGTAAATGATGGGAAGGAAAATTTAGAAATACATCTGCTCAGTCACAAAGAGTAAGCTGCAGAATCAGTCTCAACAATTTCTCTGTCAGCTTCATCAGTCTCATATTAGGACTCTGAAGTTAACTTTTGTAGATGTTGGAGATTATTGAGCTGCAAAACATGGAAATGAATGAGGAGATAAAAGCTAAGCAGCAACTTGCTGCTTTTAGTCAAACTGGTTATATAACTCAGTACAATAAATCTCATTCATTCAGGTTTTGATCAGCTTATGCTTTAAGCTCATCAAAAATCATTAACTGAATGATCAATAACTGGTGACTTTTTCATCAGTTGTTGTGAAACTTCTCAGTTTGTACCTAGCATGGTAGAGTACACCTATAGTTTCCATGGGGTAAACAGTGTATTATTTGGCTAGAAAGGCTATTTTGCTATGCATACTTCTCTTCTAGGCTTCCACATTGTGGATTAATATACAAGTTATATTGAAGTTTTTGATTTATTGGCTTGAAAACCTCAAGATCCTTTCCAAGCCTATGTTCCTGATTTTTTTTATGTGTATACCATGGAGTTGTTGGTCACACACATGGTGTATCTGGTTGTTCTTGGTTGTTCTTGGTTGTTCTTTTCAGATGGCATTAGTGATATTTACACCCCAAGTTAACTTTATGCATCTCACTTGTTTAAATTTATTCACTGTAAACTTAGACCCATGTAAAGTTTTTCAGGCCTATCACAGAATAAACAGTTGTGTTCTAGGTCATGTATTGTCTGTAAGGAAATCATGGCTATTGGATTAGAAAATCTGTAGCTCTCTGACTCTTGATTTCTAATAGTTTGGGGGTTTTTTTAGTTAAGTGAATGGACAGGAACTGGATCCAACAAAGAACTATCGTTTCATGTGTTCTTACTTCCAAGCATCCTTTTGGGGAGTTCATACACTTACTACTCTTTCCTATATAGACCTTGCCTTCCAAACGTCTCTTCTAATGAGCAAGAAGAGATGAAAATTTGTCTCCAGATTTTTCGTTACTTTCTCAAGAATCATAATCTGCTCTTGCGCTTACAATTAAATGGGCATGTTGAAGGTCTATATTCAAAGTTCTTTCCTGGTTTTGGGGTTCAGACACACATGGCATAGCTAAATAATTCATTAGAAGGGCAATAGTTCACTTAATCAATTCCTCATAACAGTGATAATAACATAATGCATTTTATCCAATGGTCCCTTAATGCTTATTGTTTGGGTTTGGTTTGTTTTCTTTGTAAAAAGGCACAGCCACCTCAGAAATGCAGCACACTGGAACACAACAGCACAGACTGTTGACTTCTCTCCAAGTGATTCTAGTATGAAATTGATTGGTAGTGACATGCTTGTGAAGCTGAGAGATATTGAACACAACTCATTCTATCTTATCTTAATCTCACCTTATCTTAGTATTTACAAGAGGTCTTCCAGACATCAGAATAAAAGAGCTCCTTATACTGAAGGCATGTTTTGTTGAGTTGCATCTGTCATCTCCTTCTGTATGTACACAGCCTGTGCAATGGGTTAGGAAAAGATCTGGGCACCAGTGACTGACCTCTAGTCTCATTCCTGTTTGTTCTAACTTATGCAGTTGCACCTGGCTAAGAATGAGGTGTGTGCTAATCTAAGGATCCACTCTGAAGTGATCCTGTTGATGGAGGTTTGTGAAGGAAGACCTGGCAAGGATTAGTAGAATAAGGATGTATGTTCACTGGCATTTTTGAGGAAGCAATAATACCCCAGGAAGGATTTTGTGGTCAAAATCCTGTTCTTATTCTGCCACTAAAGCTCATCTTCTGAAATATTTAATGGAGATTAAAGCATTTATAGCCATTACCGTAAAACTGAACTTCCAAAAGCACTAAGAATGATATTGCCAATGTTGAAGAAGGAAGGTTGCACAATAATTTCCTTTCTCTATCACTTTTTTGTATTGATTTATGCTTTCCTTGGAGCAAATTCCATCTGCGTGTGTGAAAATGTTTACTCTCTCAATTGGAGTACCAGCAATGTTGGTACTTAAGCCTGTATAGATTAGACTGTAAACATGGCTCAAAAAATGCTATTGCCATGCTATAATGGACAAGAAACTCCACAAAATAATGTTTGTTTATAGTACTATCTGAACTGCAGTAATGCTGGTAAGGGTGATATTCAGATTGTCAACAGAGACAAGTCTTTGGGCCTGGCACATCCAAGTAGAAAACAGAAGTTTGTGAATATACAGTAGCATTTGAAAAGAAGCCAACATCTAGAAAGATATGACCTCAAGATAGTTTTGCCTTTGCCTAGTTTCAGTGTTTCTTGAATTTAATAGAAACTTACAAAATATATGGCCATTTCTAAGTTTTAAAACATTATCAAATGCATTCTAAATATCCTTATTGCTCCAGCTCAGATGATTCTGCAAATATTTGCCAAGTCTATCGCCCTATTTTTCTGATGTCTTCGGTCTCTGTTAATCCAAAATAGGTCAAAATAGGTCTTTCTAGCATTTCCATGCTTTTAGTATGTCCAAGCAATTTGAGCTGACACATCTTGTTCTGATTTATACTTTTTTATAAGTGATGGAAGTGGACCCCAAATCAAACAGAATAACATGCTCAACACTGAAAACGTGATCATAAGAGCCAAAATGGTGTTCAATTCAAGCTAAGAAAGTGGGGTTTGCTCTCCTCAATGCTGTTAGCATACTGAAGTCCTCCTTTGGAACCAATGTTTTTCAGTGTATATTAGGGTAACTCTGTTTTTGGCAAACAAGAACTGCCTGTGGAAGTTAGACCTTGTGCTTTACAGAAATAATTGTGTTGTGTCATAGACTTTTCCCCAGCACCTCACATTAAAAGTAATTATAAAGGACAATACCCTTCCTTTAAATTGTTCACAAGGACACAAGCAATCACTAAATGCAATGCTGCAAAGAACTAAGTGATCGCAGTATCACTAGTGGGGGGAAAATTCTTTTTCATTGCCCTTATTTGGACATCAGCTACTTTATCAGGATATCCACTGTGCACTTCTCTTTTGTCATATTTTGAAGAAATTGACTCTGCGTTTTCCTAGGGTCAGATGGAGAGAAGATCTTATCCTACTTGGGAGTGCACTTTCTAGTGTAGTGGGAGAGTTAGATCATTTTTAAAAATCGCTGGTGTCCCTTGCTATGGGTTTACCACTGCAAAATACCAGTGGGCTTGATTATGTTGTTTCTGTTTGTGATGAATATAGGAGAATGGTCCTATTGCAGATATTTTTGAGATAAAAGATCTTTATAACATTTTAATTTCTCAGAGGAGAGCTCTGCTAAAAAAAAAAAAAAAAAAATTAAAAAAATCACTTCTTTCAGCTGAATTATAAAACCAGAGCAGACGACTTTATAATGAAAAAGGCTGGAACTCAGCACTGCCCCAGAAGTCAGCATTTATGGATCTGTGCTGCAAAGAATTGTCTCTGCTGCAGTTCCACTCTATTTGATGAGGGTTCCTGAAATCTAACTGTCAGCTCTTCTGCTCTGCCTCCCCCATTCCCTATTCTTGATCGTCAAGAGCCTGCCTTTTAAAATAAAAAGCCATTACAGGGAAAAAGAGAAAGAGAAGGAGTTTCTAAATTAACACTGAAATTGTAAGAGACTAATTGTATGTTAGCATCAAACAAACACTGTTGATGTTTTTTTTGGGTTTTGTGTTTTATAAGTTTTGTGTAACCCGTAATCAAACATGGGTGAGTATCTGTTGAAACAATGTATGTAATTTGTTTACATTGTTAGTCGAGATAATTACAAAGCAAGCACAATGGAAATAACTGGTTTCTTACTTTTATGTGGAAAGTGTCGAGGGGAGGGAACTCAACAACTAACCAGTGGTTGTCAGCTGCTCTCTAAAATACTGCCTAATTTACAGTTGTTGCATATTAGCATTGCTAAGAATGCTAGGGACATAAAGTGTCATGTTGAATATAGGGTGATGACTTCATACTAGAGCAAGTCTGGGGATATGACCAGTTTGCAGTCACAGAGAAATCAGCTTTAATTAATTTGAGTGCCAGCACTGTGTATAATTACACAGCATGAGAGTTTGCATGCAAATTCTAAAAAGCTGATTGTTGAAATACTTGCACTTACTTATTAATACAATGGGACTAAGCAATCCTGGCCTGTAAGCAAGGTATAGAAAGAACACACAGTCCTGTCAGGGTAATTTGCATTACCTATGGTTAGCAAGCAGAATTCAGATAGTTCTGCCTCTTAAGTGATAAACATAGCTTCTTACTTATTCTTGAGGGTGGCATACCTTGTAGCCCACTCTCAGTGCGCAACTAAAACAAGATGATCTATGATTATTAAAGTTGTCAGAAACATAACAGCAGGATTTGAGCTTCATTTATTGTAGACACTAGCTACAACTCAATCTTGCTTTTCAATTTCATTTTTTATTTACTTACTACATATTGTCACTATTCTCAATTAGAAAAAATGGCTTGCAGGCAAATAAAATGTAGAAATTGTCATAGCAAAATTAGCCCTCGTGTGATGCTTTGTACCTTTCAGAGACAATGACAAAAGACCATATGTATCTTTTTCTCCCCTACCCCAGAACTACCAGTGCAAGGCTTTTTTCTGGCTTTACAGCTGCTAGTATTATGTTCTGTGGCATCAAAACTGGTAGCCCAAGAAATGGAAGTTGTATATAGTCCTGTCCAGTTTTTAATCAGTACGTTGGTCTTAGCCATGTGTGACTAATCCTGTTTTCAGACAATTTATCGCAGTATTTTACTGCAGCAATGAGTTTCACTGATTAATTATATGCTGAATAACAAAATAGCAGGAACACTAAAACCACTATTTCTTAATTTGGATGAAATTCTTTTGTCTGTTGATATACAGAGGGAAAAAATCAGAGGTCTTTTCTTGTCATTCATTAATTTATACATCAGTAACATCTGCTGCTACCTTTCTCCTTTCTAAACTTAGGTAGTACACTCTTTAGTATCTCACCATATGGAAGCTTCTTCATATCTTTAATCATGCTGTTGACCTTCTCTGGGTCTTGTCAAATACATTCATAATTCAGGAAAAAAAGTTTGAATGTACTTGCTCATCACACAATGATTTTTGTAGACATCTAGGTTGTACAGCAGAGGTTAATATAGGAGCTTACTTTGTATGCATCTGAATATTTGCTGTTTGTTTCTGTTGTTTCTTAAAGAATGTTTTTCATTTGCAAAACATTAACATTTGTCAGGGTTATTTCCAGCCACACAGAAAAATGTTCCTTTGTGTATTTTGATTATTTAAAGCAATTTTGTTTCTCTAATGCATATGTGCATCCAGCACAGCATGTTCACTGCTTTGAATGAATGTGGGGAATGCTGTTAATTTCCTCATGTGAATGTACAGGGATGCTTTTACTGTCTACTGCGTATGTTGAGATGGGATTGCTTTGTCTTCTATTTCACATTATTTAGTGCAGACTTCTTCTTTATATTTGAAACGTTATAACTACCATAGATTAAAAAATTGACTATAAACTGTATATGCTAGACACAGTTATGGTTTCGGGCTTCCCAGGGTCCCTAAATGAATTCCAGAGTGCTCTGTTTGGGCACAAGGGATTTTTACCATGCTTGAGGTGCTGGATGGTTGAGAGGGGAGTCCAACATAACTAGATGGTAGCTGGAAGGTTTTACTTAGATTACAGTGAGGAAAAAATACTGATTTTCTACAAAAAAATTTTGATTACTTGATTCCATAAGTTTAAGAATGCTCTAGAAAGCATTAGTTCCAAATCTTTTCCCTAAGACGTACATTTTTCTGAGCAGATTCTTCTGCATAGACAGCAAAAAGTGCTCAAGGAGGTCTACACCTCCAGCATGCTGCAAAGTCATCTCCCCCATGGACCTAGGGTCTAATAGCTTGAAATGAGTGTCACAGAGACAAGATTGGTAAGGTGTTGTGAATTGTTGTGTGGCTGTATGTGTTTCTGTTCACCAAGCTTCAAGTACAACTTGAAAATATCATGTTGAGAGGATTATGTGCTTCATCCTGCCTTATATTTAAGTATGTGTCTAATTTTAAACACATAAATAGTTCCATTCACTTACTGGGATTAATCTTGTGCATAATTTTAAATATGTGCTAAAGTGATTTAGTAAATTGTATTCACAGAAGGCATCAGAGGCAGCAGTAACAATGAATGTGATGGGTCAGCTGGAGACCAACTGTCCAGTGGAAACATCTCTCTTTCTGTCAAAACCACTAGGTCTATTCTTCTCAAGTTTAAAGAAAAATCCTAGTTTCTCAGAATTTCTCACATCTTTCCATGTAAGGCCTTTGTAGGGTTTTTCCTTTGGAGGGATTTCTTCCAGCAGCCTTCATGAGCTGTCCTGTCTAAGAGGATATTTTGTGATGTGGTCTCCGTTCAAGTCTTACCAAATGGTTCTATCGTATTTATACTGTCCCTCACTGGGTATTTCAAGCAAATGCAGATATTTTTAAAAACAAACAAAAAGACATTTCCCCATTGTTTTCAGGAGATTTCAGTAGACCCCAGTGCTGAATAAGTAACTGACAGTACAGAAAAATACATTTTTTCTTTTTCTGAAACACAAGTCAAGCTCAAGACTACAAAGCAGATAGCTATGATTTAGAAAACTATAACTCAGAATTAATGTTTAATGGATGTGGCACATTCCTTGCTGTAAAATGGTATAAATCACTCATTGAAAGAAAACAACAGAATATTTGAGGAGCATATTGACAGTTTTGTGTGGTTCAAAGGTGGCATGGAAACAATGACCACCTGAAGACAGTATTGTATCTCTGTGACAAAGAGCAACTCAACTCTGTTTATTTCATAAACACAGAAAAAAAGAGTGGATTTTTTATTGTTCTTTTGATTCTGCTCTATCTTGGATATATTCTTTCTTCTAGCAAGTAGAAGCAAGATTTTTGATCCTTCTTCTATCATTCTTAATTAGAAGCTTTTTTCTATCCCAGTTTTCAGTCTGTTGAACGTGAATGCTCTTCATTGTGTTTGACTATAGCATTAAGTGAACTGGCTGTGCCTAGAAGACTTGATTCTGCTACCCTTATTCCTGTTGAGATTGATTTGATGCCAACTTTACTCATCCTGAGATGATTCTTTCTTCTCAATAATTATATTGAAATCAGTGGGACTATTCATATTAGCAACTGCTCACCATGTAATGATGTCCAGTGCATGGCTCAGGAGGACTAACTGATGGTTAGTATATTAGTGTGCATGAGTATAGGTAGTCAAATCTAGTCTGCTGAATAGTTAGTTAGCTTAATTGCACTTTCCAGAGTACTTGCTGCTTAGTGTAATGCAAACAGAGCTGGATCTTAACATGTTTTTTCTCTGTGTTGCTTCTCACATTCTTTTTTATTCCTGAAGTTGCTGTATTGGGCAAAATTTTTCCCTAGAAAAAACAAGGTATGTGATTATAATCAAGTGAACAACTTGGAACCACAAAACCCCCACAAATCACATTTGTTTATAACTTGTTAGTTCTTTTGTTTGTTTCAGAAAAGCCTATTACATTTACTCTTAAATGATACAATATGTCCAGTGTGATCTTTTGGTCTAAACAATAAGAATAGCTGTTTCTCAGATTTTACTCTCTGCAGCTTCTCAATGTTTTTCATTAAACAACAGAAGTTGTAAACTTTAATTCATAAATTCACCTTTTAACCTCATTGATCATCATAATAAACCTCAATAGCTAGATGTTCATATCACACAAACTCTGTTGTGGTTCAGATCTGGGTTGATTCCTTTTTTGAAAGATCTTTGGAACACTGGTTTCTACTTTGATTATATGTGTTGAGAAACTTTGTTGTGAATATTCCTTTTTATTTAAATAAATAGATGCCTGTTTGAAAGAAAACTTACTTACACCGAAAGGTCATAAGAAGCTTACTCTTTTAGGCATAAATGGCCCTGGTATTTTATAATTTCTGAATTTGCTAACCTTTCTACATGTGTAGTTTAGATAATTGCTAATAATTTCCTTCTTTCAGCTCCTAAAAGTAGGTATTTTCCCCTTTACCCTTAGAGATGAATTTATATCAATAGCGAAGTCATGAATAAAACCACAGAGCACTACCAATACTAGCAGTACAGTTTTGCCTTGAATGTTGCTACTGAATAGATATTCCTGTTGAGCACTGTGAACCTATCACTAATAATAGGTTAATACTAAAATTGACTCACAGAAAAACTCAGAAGTATTGAAAGGCCTTGCATAGCTCTTAAGTAGTGCATATGTATTATGTTCCACAGCTCTCTCGTAATGTCTTTTGTCTCTATTTAAGCTAATAGATAAACCTGATGGAATGGGTATTTTTAATGTAGTGGAAGCATTCTCACTGCATCTTTTGCACCAGAGGATCTCATATCAGCTGTATTGGAAGAACAGCAGAACTCAACATTGTGAGTTTATTTCTGGTCTAAAGATGCTTTGTGTGTGCTTGTGCATGTTATATTCACTTTTACAAGAATATACACATTTTAATTTTGCAATCAGTAAACATACAAATTTGAAGAAATATCAAGACATCCAGGTTCTGGTTCAAATACACTATGATCCAAGCAAATACCAACTCTAACCATTCCATGATTTAATGAAATTCTATATGTTATGCAGGAGAACAGCCTAGAAGATCATGGTGATGTCCCCTCTTGACCCCAGACTCTTCTTATTTGAAGCTTATTGATAACAAGTGCTGTGACATATTCACAGACAGTTGTTCAAAGCTGTTGACTTGAAAATATTCTTTTTTCCAAAAATGTTTGGCTGATTCTTTGGTAAAAGTTGCCTTCAGGCAAACACATGGAAAATTATACAGCTTATTAGAGCTGAAACTGAGAACAACTCTTGAAAGGTGATGTTCACACATCCCTAATAGCCTGAAAAGCTATGGGGTTTAGACAGTGGTATTAAAGCAAATTCTATGTGATACATTGCACAAATGCCAGTCCTATTCCTAAAAGGGTCCAAAAGTAAAAATGTATCAAACCAGCTTTCTGAATGCCCCTGTTCATTATTTTGCTGACTTGGAAACCTTGGAGTGTTTTGTATCCATTTCATTATCTCCAAAAAGCATGAATTGTAGTGGAATTTACATAAAAATCCTGCTGGAGAGTGGAGACTTTATTGCACAGTCAGCTGCCCCCCTAATCCAATCTTCCCCAATGCAGTTGGCCTGGCAGTTGCCAAACTCTAACAGTGGGGATCTCCTTTGTTAAGAAAAGTATGAATTTGAGCTTTAAAATGAGCAAAAGTCTTTTCTATTACTCAGGATGCCTCCTCTTGCTGAGTTTACATGAGATGTCTATCAGGAGGTGTTATTAAATAGCCTCAAAAATTAGGCAAAAAACCAATTATCTAGAAAAGGGACACAAAAGGCTTAAAGAAATGAGCATTTGAATTTTCATTATTGAGTATCCATGGGACACCACACCACTATTTGAATTTTAGTATTAACCCTTTGCATAAAAACGATTTAATACTTTTAATCAGTTTTGAATTACACTTTGAGGAAAGCACAAGTTGAGAATTTTAAAAAGCCTCCTTCATTTCTTTCAGTGTTATTTCAGTGCTCTCATGTTTGCACTTATCTCAAAAGAGTTTTAACTTTGTATTAGATTTTTTGTGAAGGTTGATTACATGGGCATTTCAGTCTCACCTTCATTCTTTATTTAGCTGAAATTCCTAATCACTTCAGTGGGTGGTAGACAGGACTGAAGTGTTCCTTTAGATGAATTTCAGCTTCTAAAAAATCTTAGGGGTTGAGTAATGTATTCTTGTTTATTTTTTCCACTTTACAGATAAAATCTAGAGGTCATTTATCATCACCTGGATAGAAGTGATTTAAAGCAGTTCACAGTTTAGGCTGGCAGCCATTTTCTGAACTTCAGCAAAACATCAAAATCAGAATAGCAAGAAATAATTTCATAGTGAGTTCATATGACCCTTGCAAAAGGGATACAAGTAAAGGTATACATACTGCTAGGGAATTCTATTTTTGTTTTATTAACAAAAAGCATCCAGCTGCTCCTGCCTCAGGAAAAATGCTTTTCAAATTAACATTAAGGAACCTATGCTCTTTTATTCTCCTGAGAGTAAGGTTTTATAACAGGTTGGTCTCCCTTTTTGTTCTGAAGGATCCACCCTGGTGTCCATGTCTGGTCATGAGACTCTCCCCACTTTCCTGGTCAGTTTACTCTTCGAGTTCGGCTTATTCGTTTCCTTCTTATTGTTGCAGTTTTCATATCAGTTTTTTGTATTCTCTTTTACATTTCTTTTCATAAGCTTTTCTTTGTTATAATCCCTCTAACAGTGGTATTCAATTTAAGTGTCATGGAACAGTAAAACCAAGCTACTATGGCAGAACATTTGTAAGCTTAGAAGCCGTACAGTCACTAACAGAAATCTTCATTTGGTTTCCTTTGTTTTCACTGGGCTCTATTGATTTCTACTGTAGTATCGGTCTTCCCAAGAGCCAGTAGGAGAGCAGTCCTTTGGCTCTCTTCCAAAATGCATTTTCCAAATAATAGCATTAGAAAACTCCTGGACTTTCTAATAGAGAAAACAATAGCAGTATCCAAGAACTGTACACCAGGATCCTTTGAGTCTGCCCATTTAGCCACTGTGCTGAACTCTACACTCATTTACAGAGATTTGCAGAAACCTCTGGCACCAATGGATTTACAAGGGCAGAGTTTACTTGACACTAATAGCACTGATGAGAATGACAAGCTACTACAAGCTTTCTTTAACTGTTTTTAAAAAAGTTCAATTTCCAGGCAAATATGGTATCACTTCACTTCAGATCTATGTAGAAGATACATTTTTGGATGATTTGGCAGATGTTGTTCTTTCTATGACCTACCTTAATTTTTTAATATGCTTTTATGTGGACAGTATTTGTTTCTCCATCTGAAAGGAATTCTTATAAATAGAGTACAGCCTTTTTTATTGAGGTAAAAACAGTCTTGGCATTTGTCTGCTTATATTATGACATTGCAGTTATTTTTTGGGAGAAAGAATGAAGTAAGCTTATGGCTCTGCATGGGCAGGCCCCCTTGAATCTTACTGATGAGTGGTAGTGAACTGAGGAGGAACTGAAAGGATTGCCAAATTTTTTCATGTTTTTTTTTTTATTGCTGCAGTACTACAGAATCAACAAGATCATGCAGAAGTTGATTGCAGAAAAGCACTGTTTTGAGAGAAATCAAGTATTTTGGGGTATTCAAAAACACTCTACAGAAAATCAGACTCAGATTTACAAAATCATTGCTTGGAAAAAGCTCTGTTTGGAGATTTGTGGAAGGATTCATGATTGATTCTTGTACTGAAAAAATATAACAGTGGAACCTTTAATATTTTTTACCACATCTTTAGCTGGTGGAAAAGATGCAGTTCCATTAAAGCAATGCAACTGTCCTAATTTGCACCAGCTGAGCTTTTGCTTCTTTGTTTGTGTAGCCTTGTCGGCACCCCTTCCAAGGGAAAGCAAACATTCATTGTTCTTTCTTGGGTCAAAGAAAAGTCAGCGCAGATAGATCCCAAAGTTTCCTTATCTCTTCTTTTTTCATTTTCCAACCAGCATTATTCACGTACAAAACAATTTAAACTTACAGTGCAGGACTTAATGCATGTGCTTCTGAAAGTACCTGATGCTGTCTGATGGATAAGTAATTTCCATGGGTAGAATTCCTGTATTGTCATTATTTTATGCAACATAATTTATGCTACATTAATTTAAAACGTGTAAACTGAAAGAATAGCACAATCTGAATCACATTCCCATAAAGATTTACTTCTTAACCATTTATTTATTGTAACAGTCATTTTAGACCCTTTATTATTTTATCCTTGTGGTGTCACATAACCTGGTCTCTGTAAGCTGTTTTTTCAGTCTTAAGTGGAGGCAATGCAATATCTGGATCCATGCAGCACTGTCTGCTAACTATTGTGACTGAGGCATGATCATACAGAGATAGATAGATGATGGTGCTTTCATTTGCATTCACATATATACACTCCTATTGCACATTAAGAGTTATATTGCTACCTATGGTTTCATTATTTCCCATGTAATACTTGCTCATATTCTCATAGGATGTTATCTGTTCATTACAATAAGGGTAGCTCTCTTGATTAAGTTGAAATTCATATCATGAAAGGGTTTGGAAGTTATTGAAAAGGGTTTTTGAAAGCTGTTTTCCAGGAAGCAATTGAGGAGAAGCTCCTTTCAGATCCTGGTAGGTATTTCCAGTCATCCAGCTTCTTTCAGAATTAACTGGGAGGTCAATACTTAGTCACACCTTAATTAGTCACCATTAATTATAATGTAAGAAATATCACAGTAAAACTTTAGTATTAGGATCCATCATCTGCTGAGACATTAGAATAATTTTCAGGACTCTGTTTGAGGGTTTGGTGCTGAATATTTCTTGTGACTGTCTCAGAAAGGCTTGCAAATCTCATTAAAATGCTGTAACCAGAATGAAATGTGGTTTGGAGCGATTTCCTTGTCCCTGATGGAAATCACCCATTCCCAGGATACTGCTATCTCAGTTTTGCCAGGGACAATATATCCCTAAGGCTCACAAAGCATTTGGGAGTAAGGAAAATGTTTGGTCTTTAAAATAGACAAGGTTGTGTCAAGAGTCAGTTATTTTAAAAGGAAAAAAAAAAAAGTCCCTGGAGTGAGAATCTTTGCAAGTTTAAAAACTTTCCCCTTTTCAAGTGGTGCAAGCTGAGCTCTCCTTGGCTGTACACTCAGCACTTTATCCATGAACAAAGTATAAATATTTCCAGAAAACCCATTTCTATATTTATTTTCAGAGTGATGTCACTTCCCCACTTTGTACAGCTAGTGAGAGAGCATTTTTATTTTATGGAGGACTTCAGTCCAAAGCGAACTCTATTTTCAGAGAATATAGAGACACACAGCCAGCATGTTAGCTCTGTAACTGCAGCGGTTTTCACTGTAAAGGAAACAATGTTAGTTTCCACTTCCTCACCCGAATTCTCTGTATTATTTTTTTGTTTAGTACAGGCTAAAGAGCACATTTTTTTGTGGGGAGTCTCATGTGAAAATATTGACAGCCAATCACCAGGCAGACTCCAGTAGCAATTACTGTAAACTGTGCTGTTCCATCCATAACTAATATTTTTAACAACTGTCTTTCCAAAAATAACTATGCTTTGTGAAGACCAAAAATGAACAGAACCACATAGTTCTCTGCTGTCTTCGAAGTATTTTCTGAAAAATACCATTATTTAAATGTATTCTTTAGCACACAAGTACTATATAATTGATGCAGTAAGTTTATCTGAACCTTTGACCATACTTTTATCAGTATCAAAATGTGTTTTACTGTATTTTATAGAAGTGTGTTAGATTTATATACCTTTTTGTTTACTTTCCACCACTTCACCCCTGAGAAGAGGGTCTTATGAGGCAGGGTGTTTAGCAGCATCCTACCCATGTTTCAGCTTCAGGATGCTCTTCCCTCAAGGAACAGAAGGCTGCCTAGTTTATAAATGTCTTCTCAGCCTCTTTCTGTTTGAAAGGCCAGTGCTGCTGGGGCTCAATCACTGGTGGATAGGCAACCTTTCCTGTCTGGCTATGGTAAACAATCATCAGACTCCTGCAGGAGTCTGAGAGCTTTAGCTGTATGATAGACCTCTGCTCAGAAAAGAAGGGATCTGTCACTGCTTTCATATCTGCGGAGTACAATTAGCTGCATTTCCTGACACCTGGCTGCCTCATTAGTAATGTTATTTAGAAACATTTTACAAAAAAAAAAAAAAAGAGACTTGTTTTCATTTATTTACATGTAATGCTTAATTTGGATGGTATAGCCATGGTTTTCAAAGCAGGGCTTCTTACTTAGCCCAGTAAATGGGATGATGCTTTAAGGAAGCCAAGCAGTTTCTCAAAGTCACACGTTCCCCTAGTGGCTCAATCAGGATTAAAGTAGGTTTCTCTTCCTCCTTCCTTCTCCCCACTTAATCACATGGCCTCCCTCACTGCTGCCAATATGCATCTGAATTACATTGGCTGGGAAAACTGCTGCAGACAAGAAAACAGTATATTGCATCTCCATAGCCTTGGGACGTAGAGCAGGTCAAAGCAGGGTTAGCAGCTCCTTACAGGTATTGCATCTTTTCAGCAGTAAAGGTCAATTTAATGTGAGATCCTTATCAAAGATACTAATTCAATGCCCTAAAACTCTGTTTTGAGCCCCTAAAGAACAATTTCTGTAGGTAGATCCTCCATCTTTAACATTTTAGTGTTTGAAAATACATTTCTTGGAGGTTTAGATAAGACACCAGATATCTTGGCTCCAATTCAGGTTTTTAGAACTTGAGTTGATATGGGAATTCTGTGTTGTGCTTTCCTTATTTTGTGTATTGTTAAATTATACCCTTTGAGGTGCTCTCATCTTTAGTGTCATTTACTCTCAAATTCTTATGAACGTTATTTTGAAGCACTTCAGATATTTCAATGACACATAACGATAGCTACAATTATTAAAAAAAGACATCCCATGTAAACCTAGCATATTCTTAAGAATCCTGGAGTTCCTTAGAAAAGCAGTAAGACAATAAATTAAAATAACATCTAAGCTAATTGTGAGCCAATTTGCAATACAGCATTTTAGTTCACTATTTAAAAGAAAGTGTTTTCATGGTCTGATGTCTAAAGGGAAATAATTCTACTGAAAGAGCAATTTCAGAGCACAGAGGGCAAAACCACGCAGGTTTTGGTAAACCTTTGGAACAGTTAGCAAAAGCAGTGCACAAGAAAGAAAGAAGTAATCACTTCCGTAATATAGAGAGTGCTAAGATCATGTACTAGCAGTACCCTGAATGTTAATTACAGAATCTTGAAGTCTATTCAGTATTACATAAAGAATCAATTCAATGACCTGAGATCAGACAAAATATGAAAAGGCTTCTTAGTCTGCCTTTGTACACTGATGGAGGCACTTTCAATCAGCGGAAACCAGTACTTTCATTTACTTATTAGGAAGTTATTCAAAAAGAGAACTCCACTGTGAACCATTTATAGAACAAACTAATCTAGTGTCTTTCCAGAAGAGGTGACCAAATAATGCCTGAAATTCATAAAATAAAAGAAAATTTTTGTGATGTATATAGACACATGCTGATGCCAAATGACTATTAAAAGATAGCACGGATAAAAAAATTCACCAGAAGCTTCTCCTGCTGATAGAACATGTGTTATGTCAATTTTGGGTAAGCAAAGTGGATGTAGGGGGAGCAGGGTGAATCATAAAACCACAGTGTTCATATTATGGATAACAACTGAAATACACAACGTTATAAGAAGGTACTAGAAAAATACACCAAATCTATTAAAAATTCCACCTAAATTCAGAAAATCATTAAAGACTAGAAATTATCAGTGAATTTGCCCTAATCTGATGTTCACACAGTATGATCTCAGACTTGCCAGTGATTTCATGACTTTAAGCAGATATATTTTGTAACAGCATTTTGAGTAACCTTCTGTTCTAAGAGCCGAGCCAAGCATCTTAATTTAGCTTTATCTGCAAAGTTTCTAAATTGTTTTGTTGTATGGAATAGCCAAAAAAAAAGTTTAGATAAGCATTAAGTTGTAGAAATCAAATATAATTAAGGGACTTGTTGCATTCAGCTCCCATATTCATCTGGTTGAGTTCCATGTTGAGCTTCCATATTCAAGCAGTTTGACAATGTACTTGAGAGACCTTAAATATGTCAATTTGACAGTCACTTCAGAATACAGTCTTAAATCTCTTATCTCCTATCTTATACAGTATCCTCAGCAATTTCCCTGAAGAAAACAAAACCAGGAAAGAAGCAGTGTTGGCAAGTGGATAGAGCAGCAGGGTGGTACAGTTTCAGGTTTTGCACCTGACTTTATGGCTGGGCACCATTTTACCTTTCAGTGGTAGCAGTTCTATGAAATTTCAGTTAACTGATTTCTTCACTTAACTGCACATTGTGATCTACATATGGAATACACTATGAAAGACAGATATTATTTATTATTAAGGATATGGCTACTCAGAAACCAAATATTTCCATTAAAAATGTGAGATTATATTATACAAAAATGTTTTCAAATCCCTTTTTTGATGTTCTTGCATTGATCTCCAAGTGTCTGTTTTCAATTTTGCTTAAACTGATTAAAAACGAGTTAAGAAGCTAAACCAAAATAGAACATTCTTTAACTTGGTTTGTAACTTTTTAAGTCAAAGCAGCTCACTTTTTTTTTTTTTTTTTTTTAATCTATTGAGGCAGTTGATGAACATGAAGCAGAAAGAAGGCAGAGTACAGGACAGTAAAGAGGTTAATCATAGGAAAGTCCGAGCGACTGACTATGGCAGACCATCTAAGCATGGAAAGAGAAGCTTATAGACACAGTAAGACATCAAGAAGTTTTCTATTTAGAAATATAATTTTCTTCTTTTTTGTGTGTGTGTAAATGATAAATGGGAAACATAATACTCAGGTCTAAGCTATTGAAACCTTGAAGTATGCAAAGCACCACTGGCAGAAATTATGTCCAAAACCAAAATTGGAAGTAAGAGATGTGATGAAAGAAGATATGAAACTCAAAGAAATTATATGCATATATGTTTATGTTTGGAAAGCCAGATAGAAAACAACGAAACAGAAACAAAATGTGTATGATTAGGAAAAGCTGTTCTTAATTGCTAAAACAGAATAAATTTTGAAGGGGTTTTGTTACTATTTTCTTATATAAGCTGAGTAAACTAGTTCAAAAGGAGCGAGAATTTTTTTGGGAGCAATAACTTTTCACAGTCTTGTTTTCCTGTTTCGTTTTGGTTTTGTTTGTTTGGGTTTTTTTTCTTCCTGGTCTAGTGTTTCTTAACTCTTTAGCTGTGTAGACTCAGAATAAATGCTTGCTATTTCTCTGCCTTGAAAGTCAACATTGCTACATTTTAATAGGAGATTTTTATGATACATAAGGTTAATGAATGTTATTTGGTATAGAATCGTGGAGGAATATAACTGAAGGAAAGTCATTCTGTAATTATATAAGGGTTATACTTATTCTTGAATGGAAACATACTGCTAGCATTTCCTAAACAAATTATTGCATGGCAAACTACTGGGAGTCTATCATCAGCACAATGTTTACCAAGAGCTCCCTGGAAATACCCCAGCTGATTACAGGTATTCAGAGTGAGACTTATAGCACTGTTTCTAGTTTGCAGGCCTTGCTGTGTACCTGGTATATGCAGCAAATGGAAACTGCTTAAGTTATATTTGTAAAGGTTCTTTGCTTGCTTGAGATTTTCCCGTGGAGTTAACAAATAATTGGCAGAGCCTTTTATGTATTAGACAAACCACATCTCAAACCACATTTCATATACAAATTTTTCAGCTTCTCACATGTACTCTATTTCTGCAATATGACTTTGTCTGTATAGATACTTTTGTCATCAGGAGGAGTTTTTTGATTCAGGTTTCAACAAGAGAGTGAGGTTTTAATCTTTAAATGCTTGGGGTTTCTTCATATTCTGTATTATAAGAAGTTATTGTATAGCTAGAGCACTATTTGTAAACTCACTGCATTATATTGACATGTATAGGTATATTAGGTATAATCTGACTCTCTACATCTGAAATGAAAAACGATATATCTGTGGGTATATTGTCATTGGGATAGATGGATCTGTGAACATAGCCATAAGCATAATTTTCATCTATCAAGGAAAAGCCTGAGAAAATTTATATGGCTTTTAACCACAAAGAGTTCAATGCACCTTTACTAAAGTTAACTCAAGATAACTCTGAACTTATGAGTTTCTATCCTGCAGGGACTTACCGTGTCACAACAACACTGTGTAAGTGAGAGAGCAGTCTCCACAGAGCTGCCGCAGTCTTGGCTGCGTGAGGCAGCCAGCAGCAAGGGTAGCAGTGGGCCTCCCCGGCACAGTGTCCTGCACAGGTCAGATTTGAATGATACGGGAACTGCTCAGGCCCAGCTACAAGTTCTGTGGCTATTTACTGCATCTATGACAGAAATCATGAATGTTTATCTGTGAGAAGTGGAGAAATAGCAATATGTGTCCTATATAATGGACTGAAAAATTGTAAGAAATTTAGGTTAGCATTACTGGGTTTAATTAAAAAGATTAGTTAGCATGTATATTTACAATATTCCTTAATGCTGCACCTGTAACACAGAAACCCCACAAGCCAGATGAACAGTACTTTGAGGGTCATTCATGCTTAGATTATGTGATTTCTTGGTGATTGTGTATAAGTGTGTTTAGAATTATTATTTGATTAAGACAGGACTTACTGTGATCTGGATGCTTTCTCAGCACTGAAGATCTCACATACCTTGTAATTGCCTCTAATGTATTCCAATTTTTGTGTGCATTTGTAACTGTGACATCTGGTTCTTTGCCAGACTTTTTGGGTGGCATTGCTATATGCTTCATTCTCAAAGTGCTGAGTGATACGGTCATGAAAAATACCTCCTTGTTGCCCATAAAAACCCCCAATCATATCAGGGGTGTTAAAATTTATGCTAAGTCTATTCAGTGAAACATAAATAGTCATCACTTGGAGAACTTGCTATGCAAGACATGATCCTGCAATATGCTAAGCTTTTTCTAGATATTCTCAGCACCCTCAACTTTTAGTGAGTTGCCTGATGCTCAGCACCTTGTAGGATCTGTCCTAAGAAAAGGAGCATGAAAAGACCTAAAGCAAACTGGCAAACATTCAGCTGTTCGTTGTACAACTTTTCTTGTCTCTCAAAAGTAACAGTTCAAACAAAGGATTAATTTAGAAAGAAAAAAAATAATTAAAATTGAAAGAAAAGGAGGAAGGAGGATGTGTGAAAAAGAATGCTAATAACAGTATTTGGAGAGGCAAAGAAATTAAAGAGATGGGAAACCTGATTTTTCTTTTAAATAGCATTAGGAAGGTTGTAGTTGTTTAATATTGTCCTTGAATATTTTGCACGTGGCACAGTCAGTTCACAAGATGCCAATTGCTGAAATGCAGAGTTGTGATTTAAAGTGACAATGTCACCTTAGTTTTAGTCCAAGTGATGGATTTGGCTTTGAAATGGTTTATACCAAACATATTATGTAGAGATGTGTTTGCATTTGTTTTAATTTCAATTAAAATTACTGTATTTAAAATTACTCCCATAACTTTCTATCAAAATTTTATATCTTCTAATGTGAACCTCAAATGGGCCTTACAAGATGCTGAGTACTCAGGAACAGAGCTGATGCATCCAGATAGCCAAGACAGACACCAAAATTACCAAACTGTATAGATTAGTCTGGACATTTCTTTTCTTTTTGACTGAATGGCTATAAACAAAAGACAGAAAGAGGGTTTTTTAAAAAAAAGGGGAAGCATATTCTTAATAGCTTGCACCTGGTTTATGTGAAAAGCTAATCTGGAATCCTGCAATACTGACTGATATTACTTTCTTTTCATTTTTTATTATGACAAAGTATAAAAACGGCAAGATGGTGGAATAGGAAGCCATAAGTCTTTATTTCATTGTTTTTTAAGTAGCAGATTGCGTAGTAAATCAATTTAATTTATGTACCATGTTTATTGTTAAATTCTGCAGATTCATTAAAGCCCTGGAACTGCATTCATATAACAGAATATGGCCTCTTTTCCTGGCTGTTTAATCCATTTTCAAGCTGCATACACATCTTTGAATATGTGTTAAAGTAGCAGCTTCATTTGACAGGGAGATTTCATAAAGCTTTGAAGTGTATCATTAAAAGGGACACTGTCAATTTGAATTTTTTCAAGATGACCAATTTAAAAAAAAAATAATCTTTTGAATGTTGGAGGGTTTTCTCTAATTCCTAGAAAATGCCTACAATTTTTTTTCCTGTGAATGTTTGGAAGCATCATTTAGAAGACCAGAGAATATTACTATCATTATCATCATTATTAATCATGAACACTTTCATATTCACTCCCTCACATCCTATTCTGTAACAGGAACTCAGCGCAGTGGATACAGCCAGCCTGAGTCCTGTGAATTATTTTAGCATTATTTTGGAACTTTGAAGTAGGACTTTATTACAACATTTCTTTTTCCTGTGCACTGCAGTTATTTTCATTCTTTGGCTGCTGCTTGTTGTTTGGAGAGGTTTTTTGGGCCTGAGCTTTCCAGTGCCTCTCTCCAGCAGACTCCTGCCTGCAGAGACTGCACTGCCAACCAACCTTTCAGTCATGGGTCTTTGACAGACAAGCTCTGCCAGATGTAACTGCCATGATTTCGGATATTCATGCTCACAGCTGTCCATCTTACAATTCTGCTGGAAATTACTGTCAACCTACAGGGACAAGAGAGAGAAGCATGTGCCTGTACTTGAGCCACTTACATTCACATTGCCTATTAATTTAAACTGCCAGTGAAAGAGCATTTGCCCTAATCTTCTGGTCTGTCAATGGGATTGTGATTTTCCAGTGGAGGGCAGGGCATAAAGCTGAGAAGTAGCAACATCCAAAATTGTGGCAAATTTGTAATTCAGTGTATGTGAGCCAGAGCACAAACTACCTGTGCTAAGTAAACAGAAAAAAATAGAGCAAAAATAGAAGGTCAGCTACACTGCATGACAAGTTTAAATGAGAAAGTGGCATTCAAGCTCCCAGTGTCCTTTTAATGACTTGGTGAAGTATATTTTATTTTCCTAGTAAAGTTGTTGAGCTATGAATATTTTATCCAAGCGATTAAAGTTACTTTTTACTCTTACAAATTCAGCACAGAATATTTAAATATAAGAGGGAGAAGGAACACTCGATATGATAGTATCGGAAAGTTTATGGGAATGTGTTTCAAATTACAAGCAAAGCATGTGCGTGCACACATGAATACAGCTGTGGTTTCTCTTCAGCATTAGGTAATGTTCTTTCATAAAAGAAAGGAGTGAAGGCTCCTGCTATTCTGTTCAAAGGAAGAACATTTATATATTTTATATAGCACTCTTTATGCTGCTGCATTAAGGTATGTAATATATTGGAAGTTCTCAGTCTGTGATAGACCCCCAAAGGGTAGACATGTAGGTCTGAGAGATGAAAAAAATCAAAGACATGATCTCTTGACAGAATTATATAACCTTCTCACACTGCGTCTGAACTTCATTGAATCCTTGAGGTGACAGAAAGCTGGCAAGCTAAGTAGAAGCAGCTGCTTGTGATGGCATGCCTAAGATATATGAATCTATTCAGAGTGATCAATGGCTGAATGCTCAGCCGCCCAAGTCATTGATCACCATGATGACCCCAGTTCCTGCTAAGTCCATCAGGTTGATGGACTTAGGCTTTAAGAAGAAGGGAGTGGAAAACGGAAAGCAGGACATAAAGAGCAAAGGGAGGAGAAAGACAGAGGCACGAGCTCCCCTCGTAAAAGCTATTCAGGAAATTGCAAAGCTCATTACTATGTGTGCGGTACTTGATCACAGTGAAGTTTTGCTTTAAGGTGCATACTTGAATAAATGCTGAGAAATTCTGTTCTATACATAGTCTGGGATTGACACAGCAGCCTGCCTTCCATGGAATTTCAGTCAGGACTAGGGGTCCAAGTTGCCCATGCTCCTTTGGCAGTCTCAGCTATAATATGCACGTGCACCATATTTTTTATATCCTTTCCACAAATGTTCTTTAAAATATTGCATGTAATAAACAAAATATCAACCCACAGTATACACCAAATTTTGCCAAAGATAGCAACAAGGATATAGTGCAAGCAGAGTGTTTATTATGTGAACATGTAAAAAGGGTACAAGTGAGTTTTATTAAATGTGTTCTACTCATACGCAAAACTAATTTAACAATTGAATTGTTTCACAAAAGGAACTGGTTTAGTGCAGTTGCATCATGAAAAATGACTTTGTTAGAATGGCAGAACAGGTTTCCACATGCTTTAAGTCTCAGAGGATTTATCTAATTTTCTCAGTTCACTAATAAAAATACCTTTTACAGCTTTTAACTACAAAACTTGGTAAACTCAAATAGGCTGCAAAAGGCCAAGCTGGGTTCCTCCTGTCTCATGCATCCTGTTATTACTGAAGATGCTCCCCATTAAACACTAGCAGTTTTTCTGCTACTTTTCATTGGAGTAGTTCAAGTTTAGTATAGCACAGAATTGAAATGCACTGAGAATGCATAAATCTCATTGTTGATACAGTAGGTAATGCCAAAAGAGAATTCAGTTCACTCCATCAGAAGTGGGAATAAAAACACTTTTTCCACTAAAGTAATCATACATGAATGTGAATATACACAAGGGGCCTGATCCAGAAGTAAAAGTCTCTCCCAATAACTTGGAATCTGGATTTGGTCCAAAGAGCAGATCTGTTGTACAAAACCAGTGCATTTTACATCAGCACTTTTAAGCATGGAAGTGCCCTATAAAGTCAAATGTCTTTGAGGCTATTGTTTCATTTAAGGTTATATTTGTTTCACAGAGCTCTACTCTGAAGGAAAAATAGTCTCACGTATACAAATTGTTTAGTTTCATATAAAAAAAAATGAATCTCAGCTACTTGAATTTAGTATTCATGAAGTGGCAGAAGTGCTCAGCAAGCCACTTTCAGTCATTTATCAACAGTCCTGGCTAACTGGGAGGTCCCACTTGACTGGAGGGTAGCAAATGTGACATCCATCTACAAGCAGGGCAGAAAGAGGATCTGGAGAGCTACAGGCCTCTCAGTCTGATCTCAATGCTGGGGAAGGTTATGGAGCAGATCATCTCAAGTGCCATCACACAGTACATATAGGACAAGCAGGTGATCAGGCCCAGTCAGCATGGGTTTATGAAAGGCAGGTCCTGCTTGACTAACCTGATCTCCTTCTATGACAAGGTGACCCACGTAGTCAATGAATGAAAGGCTGTGGATGTTGTCTACCTAGACTTTAGTAAAGTCTTTGACACTGTTTCCCACTGCATTCTCCTGGAGAAACTCGCTGCTCATGGCTTGGATGGGTGTACTGTTTGCTGGGTAAAAAACTAGCTGGATGACCAAGTCCAAAGAGTGGTGGTGGAGTTACATCCAGTTAGTGGCTGGTCACAACTGGTGTTCCCGAAGGCTCAGTACTGGGGCCAGTTCTGTTTAATACCTTTATCAATGTTCTGGATGAGGAGATCAAGTGCACCCTCAGTATGTTTGCAGATGACATCAAGTTGGGTGGGAGTGTTGATCTGCTTGAGAGGAGAAAGGCTTTACAGAGGGATCTGGACAGAATGAATTGATGGGCCGAGGCCAGCTGGATGAGGTTCAACAAGGCTCAGTGCTGGGTCGTGCACTTGGGTCACAGCAACCCCACACAACACAACAGGCTTATGGAGGAGTGGCTGGAAAGTTACCCAACGGAAAAGGACCTGGGGGTGTTGGTTCAGCTGTCTGAACATGAGCCAGCAGTGTGCCCAGGCAGCCAAGATGGCCAACAGCATCCTGGCCTGTGTAAGAAATAGTGCAGCCAACAGGACTAGGGAAGTGATAATCCTCCTATATTTGGCACTGGTGAAGCCACATCTTGAATACTGTGTTTGGTTTTGGGCCCATCACTACAAGACAGACATTTTGTTGCTGGAGCAACAATTGCCAAAGGGCAACAAAGCTTTTAAAGGGTCTAGAGATTAAGTCTTATGAGGAGTGGCTGAGGGAACTGGGGTTGTTTAGTCTGGAGAAAAGGAAATTCAGGGGAGACCTTAGCACTCTCTTACAACTACCTGAAAGGAGGTTTTAGTGAGGTAGGAATCAGTCTCTTCTCCCACATAACAAGTGGTAGGACAAGAGGAAATGGCCTCAAGTTACACTAGAGAAGGTTTAGTGTAGATATTAGGAAAAATTTCTTCACCAAAAGGGTTTTCAAGCATTGGAACAGGCTGCCCAGGGAAGTGGTTGAGTCACCATCCTTGGAGGTATTTAGAAAATGCGTAGATGTGGCATTTAGGGACATGGTTTAGTGGTGGACTTGGCAGTGTTGGGTTTGCGGTTGGACTTGATGATCTTGGAGATCTTTTTCAACCTAACTGTTTCTATGATGCACCAATTAGATTATAGGACTTGAGCTTAGAGACAAAGTGCTCAAAGCAGAAAAGAAGATTAATTTCCATTTTCACCAGGAGAAAGCCACATCCCTATTTGTTCTATTATTCTGATGCATGCATTAATATTTCTTTTGTTTTCATCTTCACATACTTCCTTTCATGATACACAAGCTGGACTACAAATATAGCAATTATTAAGATACAGTTTCCAAGTACGTAGAATCAGAGAAAGAGATGCTTTCTTTTGTCCTGGTGCAAACTGGGAGTACTTCCAGTGGTACCATTAGGATTACAATATTGTAGAAATGAGACACAATTATATTTTAAATCTTCCTTCCTACCATGTCTTCATGTCTCCAGGTCCAGATGCTCTTTGATTTTTGAGCACTTCTGAGTCAACAAAGATGCATTGTCATGGTCAGAAATGTTGTGTAACACTGTCATGAAAATAACTGAATTAACTGATTAGAGTACAGTTCCTTATTTCATTATGTGGCTGGGATATTGAGCTGTCTTACTGTTTTTCATTGCAACACATGTAATAATTTACACAGCAAATTCTTTCACTGTGACATACATTGTACTGGCATTTGAATGAAGGGAAATTGTAAACCTAACAATTTTACTCACAAAGATAAATGATCTATTCAGTTTGTTCACCTTCACTTTTAATGAGTGTCTCCATTTGCACCTGCATAAAATGTGATTTGCAAATCAAATTTAGTATGTATTTAGCACATGCTACTACCACTGTTTTTTATGATTGCGTTTTTGATCTCCATATGCAGACCTTTGGTAATGTCATTTCTGCTAATCTCAGGTATTCTACATGAGATTTTATTCAATGCCCTATACAGAGGCTCTGTACAAACAAAGGGCCTCTTTTGCATTTAGTATAGGAAATACTATATCGGGACAGATTATTTTATAGAAAAGTTCTCAAAGTTGATCTCACATACTTCACTGATTCCAGATGTTATTAGATGTGCTTCTCAGCAAAACTACCTGCCACCCCGTTTCTGACCTGGGTAGAACTCTGGTTTACCGGTTCTGGGCTCTTCTTTTTTGTGTTCCCATCATCCCTCTCCATTCTGTCCTGTAGCTTAAAGAGTTTGACAAAAATTCCCTCCATTTTTATCTTGAAGGCAGAAGAAAAAGCTGTGCATGTCATTTTGTGGAAATCACAACACCTCTATGATTTTTTTCTTTTTGATTGCATTTCCTGCATCAGAAATGGGAGCACAGTCAGTCGGCCCAGAGGAACTCCTAGACACACACAGCTGGATAAATTCCTGCTGTTCACTTTTGTCATGCCTGTAGGCATTTCTTAACAGTTTTCAGTTCAAGTGCACTTTTACCTCTTGTTTAATTTTAATTTGTCTAACAACATAATAATACCTTTAGGGAGTATAAGTGCTACAGTAAGAGCATACATAAATTCTGTATATACATATATGTATGTGTGTGTGTGTATAACATACATAAAAACTGAGCAGTGCCTCTTGTGTAGTAGTTCCACTCTCCAGCTTGATTAAGCTGTAAAAAAAAATAATATGGTCACTTCTATAAACAAGGGAAATGGACTCTGCATTGATAAGGCTTTATAGAAAGGTTCTTTAAAATCAAGTAGTGTTGAAACTAACCGACTAGAAAACTGAGCAGAAATTGCTCCAAGCAATATACCAAGCAGTGAGTCTTTACCCTGGAGAGAGGAAGAAGGAGAATATGTTGAAGCACCTGGAAGTGGGAATAAAAAAAGGAAACTCTGGAGAGTTTTACTCGGCTTTTGAGTTTTCCTGTCATGCGACCCTGTCTCTGCCGCACAAACTTCTCCCTTTCTTGGCAACCATATGAAAAATGGAGCTGCAGCAGCTACTGGTGCCAGATTCCATGTCCTCTTCCTGAGGCAAAACATTCAGGCTGCAAAGAGCCAGGATCAGGGGAAATAGGCGGTTTTCCCAGGAAAATGTCTGGTTTGGTGGATCGGGAAGAGGCTCTGCGGTGGATACCTGGAGTGCAGCAGTTCTTGGAGAAGGCGCCTGCAGAGAGCAGGGTGGTGCTGGGCAGTGAGTGGCAGGATGCCAGGAGCTCTGCTGGTGCCGGAGGGAAAAGGGGCCCTGTCAGATTGCTGAAGTGAGTTCTTGTATGTTATAAAAAATGTAGTTTATTATACTCAAAATTAGGGAAGGGGTGGGGTTAGGTTAAAAAAGAAACTAAACTTGGAGAAGAAATGAAAGGTGGGGAGGAGACAAATTATTACTGAAAATTAAAGGCGACCCATGGCAAAAATTTATAAACTGCTGATAAGAAACCTATAAGAACAGTGTGTCCCCCATGGAACCATGTGGCATGCCTTAGATTAGAGATTACATTGCATTATACTCTATTGTACCGTGTGGAAAGCGCACCCTCACCAAAATACTGTTTTGAAAATGTTTAACTTTTGATTATTACAAATAAGCACAAACAGGTAAAGTGCTTGATAAAATTTAAAATACTTTAACAAGTCTGCTTTTTTTTGTATAGGTAACTTATTCCTAATATTTGTTGGGTACATCTTTCATATAATTCTAGACAAGAATCAAAAGGATAGAAAAATATGTTCCAGAACTGGAATATTTATACTTGAAATATACATTAATAAACCCAAGTATATCAGCCTTTAACTCAGTTATATCTCATAAATTCATAAAATTAACAAATTCACCAGGAATGTGCACAGAAGAACATATAATAACTGTCCATTTCCATATTTTCTGATTATTTCTGTTCCGTGCATCTTTCTTCATATGGCCTTTGAGCCCATAAAGAATAAAGTCAAATTTCCTCTCTTCCATACTGCAGTAAAAACCCAGAAAGTCCAAAAAGCATCCTTTGATGACAAGGCATTGTTCTGTGGGGTTTTTTGCAATATCTTTTATGAAATTCTCCAGTTTATGAACTATTCAAACAAGGAATATATTGTTTGGCATAGATTTCCAGTTGTATATGGCATAGATAACTTCAACGCTATAAAATTGTTATTATAAAGACTCTGCATCAGATTCTCAGATGGTGGAAATCAGCATAGCTCTTCCCATGTTACGTGAATCGACTTTTAAATTACTTCTTTAAGTGGTCACAAGTTATACTACAAACATTTTGTAACCTCTAGCTATGCATGGATATTAGATTCTTTAGATATAAAGTTTTGGAGTTTTTTAAGTTTTAATTTTAGTACAGAATTGCTAACTTTGAACTTTAAATGATCTTTGCATCCTCTATGGCACAAATGTTTGTACACAGTATTAAAACTTACAGTGTATAGTTATATATAAAGCTTATATTATATATACAAAGCTACAGGGAGATACCTCCTTTAAACTACTGGGACCAGCCCTGCAAATATAAACAGTTTTCATTT
>JANHGB010050410.1:0-13730 GCA_026283785.1 Coracopsis vasa | reverse complement strand
TGCCTGGGATTGCTCCGACCCAGGTGTAGGACCTTGCACTTGTCATGGTTAAACTTCATAAGGTTGGCATCAGCCCATCTTACGAGCGTGTCAAGGTCCCTCTGGATGGCATTCCTTCCCTCCTGCATATCAACCAAACCACACAGCTTGGTGTCATCAGCAAACTTGCTGAGGGCGCGCTCAATCCCACTATCCATGTCACTGATAAAGATGTTGAACAAGATGTTGAACAAGAAGCTTTAACACTTCCATGAATGCAACAAAAACAACAGAAAAAATCCTACTTAACTCTGTAAAAGAAGCCACTTACTTGGGAAAACATGTTCTGTTACTTTCAGGGCTCTGGATGGAGCGTATTTTGAATGCTTGTAGTACCAGTTGTTAGGTTTATTTTTTCATTCAACAGGCTGCTAAATTCAGTTTTAGCAATTGTGTCCACAAATATCAATAAAATGCTCCTGCTGACTGGTACCTGAGTTATGGCCTTTGTGCATAAGTTGCAAACTGTGAGTAGAGAGAGAAACTTCTAACAATCAATAATCTTTTCTTTGTGAAACAGTGATGGAAACAGGGCAGAGACACACAAGGAGCACATCCACAAAGGGAGCATGTCAACGCACACCTTGAGTATCTGCCACTGTGGTCAAACTCTTGTTTTATAGACCTCTTTTGTTGATGTCTTTGGCAGCTTAATTTGTCTTTTCTTTTTTCTCTCTCTCTTTTTTTTTTATTGTTGTTAGAGAACATGTGTATTCCAAGAATTTCCATTGCACTGACATTCATCCATCATCTAACACACACACTAACACTTCCAGTTCCCTATGTATGCCTTCTACATGCAAGCTACCAACATCACTTCAACATAGTATTTGTGTCCCAGTAGGATGCTGCAAATATTTCAAAGTTGAAACCAGTGAACAGACAAACAATAGCTAAATAATTAGCAGAAATGTAGAACCTGGATCTTGAGTAAGCATTTTGCTGTTTTCGTTTAGATAATAGTATGATACTTGGTATAAGGTCCCTTTACATTAGTTTCATTTCAGGTGTTGCCTAGATAGGAATGTTTAGCAAGGGTCTTTTCTAAATATTTTGGCTCTGACATTATCATTCCTCCTTGCAGTGATACTGAGTAGTGTTGCATTCCTTTCTCTGTGTGTGTGTTATTATAAGTAAGTGTCTCGTCTGGTGGGCCCAGAAATTACCAAAATATTGGAATTGTTCACTCTTTCCTATTGTGCAGAAGCACTGTGCATATTAATTATCTTCAGTCAGAAAGCTTCTTGGTAATTTAATTTTATTAGAGATGGATTGAGCTACTGCCTGGAGTTAATATGAGTAAGGTGAACACATCTCTCCTTGGTTTCTCAATACTGGGGTAACTCAATATCTGCTCTGACTTGTACTTGATATGTAACATGATGGATGCAGCCAATGGAAACAACTAAGTAATTACTGAAAAGTGTAAAGAAGCCAGATGAATTCAATGGGTTTTCCTTCTGATAATGTCTGAAAACAGTTGCTGCTAGAAATGGGTACACAGTTACACACACACCCATAGCCTTGCCATATACAATGCATTACTCACTAAGTTTTGCTCACACTGCATCTGCACTGTGTTGGAGGGATTTTATTTCCTCACTTTCAAAATAACTTTCTATGTTTATGTGGTCTCCCCTTTCTAAACCTGAGTTGCACACTAACATATTTATATATTGATATATCATACAAAGAATTTTGCCTTTGCATTTTTTATAGTGTGAGGCAGAAGAGACTAAACTAAAGAAAAAGTCTCTGTTTGGATATCACAGGACAAAGCAGCTGTTCCAGGTCATGCTCATTTAAAGTGTTAAGAATTTTTTCCTTAAACTTGTGCTGTTGTGATATTTGACCAGGCTCTTTGTGGGTATTTATCGTCATCCATTCTTATTATTTCAGCAGATTCTGTCACCTCTTTGATCTCGTTCAGTATTTTGTTCTGATCTGGAGGCCAGTAGTATAAGACCACTAGTGTATTTGTACAACTTAGTGAGACTCAGCATACTTACAATTAGTGTCAAAATGATGTTTGATCTTGTCACTACCACCCTCAGCAAAGTATCCACAACAGAATCAGAGAGGCTTTTTCTTGTTATTGCTCTCCAGAGGATCTCTGCCTGCCAATAAGAAAAAAGGTGACTGCAAGTTCACGTGCCTACAATGGCCATAGTTTTGACTATTTAGCAAACTCCAAAAGCCTCAGCTACTTTGAAGTCCCTTTCTTTCATTACAGCCAGGGCCACATAAATGCTGCAGAACATCACTTCCCTGACCAAATATAACATGGTTTCCCTTTCAAATAAGGTTTCATATTACAGCACTTGAACTGAGGTGTACAGTGCCCAGGGGTTCATGGTGTTTGTCATTACAAGAAAAAGGGGAAGACAGGGAAGGGAATAATCAATAAACTCATGCAATATTTGAACCAAAACAAATTTGTTTCCAAATGATCACTGAAATACAGGGTTGATGCTGATGTTGAAACAGAATAAACTCATCCACTGATGTCACAGAAGAAATAAGAAGAATTAAGATATCAGAAATCACTCTAAAAAATGTAATATGCTATCTTAGTTTTCTAAATTTATTCCCCAAAATCATATTCCATCACAGAAAATATAAAATGCTTAACAGGCAATAATTTTCCATTGTTTCTAGAGGTTCTGTAACCTTCAGTGCATGTCTCCTGACACTCTGAAATCCTCTTCCATCTGCCTGCGCTATTTCTTAGTGTGCTCAGATGACTTTTGAAGTCTCTTAGAACTTTACAGACACTGATTAGACCATATTATTAAATGGGCTTTTACTGAATGAACAGCTGCATTTTGGGAGGATCTCCATTATATGGGGAATCTTCAAGAGTCCTTCAAAATGAATAAAAAAGGAACCAGAACTTTCCAAAATTACATTCTTCTAGGAAGGCTGAGGGTACTCAAGCAGTGCAGATTGGGTTGGCAGGTAGAAGGTGCAGATGTGGACAGGAAAGATCCTGTAATCAAAAAACCATGGCATAAATATGCCCACCCCAAGTGTATGTGCATAAATAAATAATTGCTGAGAGACCAGCATGATGGGGAAAACTTTTCTTCGGAAATCAGCACAAAAGGTACCTCTATGAAGTGCTATACACTGATATTTGCAGCATGGGGAACAAACAGGAGGAATTAGATGCCTACATGCAGTTACAGGGCTATGAACTCACTAGGATCAGGGAGATGTGATGGGATAGCTCATGCACCTGGTTGCTGCAGTGAATGTATACAAGAGAGACATAGACATACTCAAGTGAATCCAGGGAAGGGCCATGAAAAAGATTAAGCAACTGGAGTGTCTGCCATATAAGAAGTGTCAAAGATGTCTAGGGCTGCTCAGTCTGTAAAAGAAAAGGCTCAGGGGGATCTTAACCTTGTATATAATTACCTGTTTGGGGAGGAAAGGGTAGTAAAGAAGATGAGGCCAGATTCCAAGGTGCTCACTGACAGGACAAGAGGTAATGGTCACAAACTGAAAACCAGGAAATTCCATTTAAATATTAAAAAAAAAAATCTATTATGGTCAGCATGATTTGGAACAGGTTGCCCAGAGAGGTTGTGGAGTCTCTGTCATTGTAGCTTTTCAAACCCTAGGTGGACACCATACTGGGCAACCTGCTTTAGCTGACACTTCTCTGAGTAGATGTTTCACTACTCAATTTCCAGAGATGCCTTCTAGTCTCAGACATTTCTTGAATACCAAGATATGTGTGGACAGTATATATTTTAGGCAAAAGAAGAATCAAAAGACACCCATGATAAGGCAGGGCAAGTAACTGTTGCTTCAAGAGAAAAAGAGCCATTAGGAAAAAGCATCAGATTTGCGTTAGAAAGGAATTATTCATGTTATGTGTGATAGAGCTCACTGTGTCTGGAAAGCGATAGCCAACGATTCAGTGGGTTAACAGAAGGCAATATAGAATGAGAACTGAATATATGAATCCTATAGAAACATACAGAGCGTGAAATGGAGAAAATTGACTTCCTTCCAAAAGACAGGCACATAGATATGATATGATGTGATGCAGAAGAAAGGCACCAAATAGTCCTGTTCAGCTCTATAACGTTTCTAACAAAACAGCCTTTAAATCCGTTCTTCCTACTACTACTAAACCTACTAACCTACTACCCTGTAGTCACTCCATATAGAATCGCAAAATCATAGAATGGTTTGGGTAGGAAATGATCTTAAGATCATCTAGTTCCAATCCCCCTGCCATGGTCAGGGACACCTTCCACTGGACCATATCACCCAAGGCCCTGTAAAACCTTGCCTTATCATCTACCTCATTTAATTTTTAATGAGTCTTCTTCAAAACCATCAACAAATCAGGGGCTAACTCTATCTGCTACTCAAAGGTCCATCAAGGTAGCTGTGCTTTTTTGATAACACTGCTGTTGATAGACACAGAAGGTGGTGTGATAGACCACAGAAAGTGGTTTTGGCTGGTGGAATAGTGCAGATCCCAGTGAAAAGGAGATTAACTCTGTGTGTGGCACCTTCCAAAGAAACCCTTCCCTTTTAATCAATAATTCCTATTAGAGTGGAAGTCAATGAATAAGGAGAAAGGGAGTTACTGGAATTCCTTATCCATATGCATTCCACTTCTGGTGAGCATGCACCAGAGATGTGAATGCCTTCACCACAGGGGTCTAATAGGTTTCACATGTACCCACAAGCTGAATTACAAAGATGAAAAGGGAGCAAAACATACAACCTCTTTTCTGTTATTGCAAGTTTTGTACCTGGCAAAGCCCACATTGCCACATTGCTTTGCAACAGCCATCTACAGCTACTCTCAACTCTGAAAGATACAAAAATCTTGATGAGGATGAAAACTGCTGCTGTGTAGCGTTGCCTGAGGTTTTTTCTCAGCAATAGGACTTAGAATACTTCACAGAGCCTGTGCACAGACTTAAGTGCTGATATGCAAATGTCCATAAGTATTAAATCTCTGGCACAGTCTCTGACAAGGTTCTGCCTTATTCCAAAACAACTTTTCCTGAGTTAGCCTTGGGGAATACTTAGGGACACAGAGGGATAATGTAAGCTAAAGACTGTTCCCAATAGGCAATATCTGTGAGATCACCCTGTTATGGAGGAAGATAATTTAGTCATGTGTACAAGAGAGAAACTTACCTTATTATCATATGGTATATTATAGTAGTGTAGTTATAACCCTGAGAGTCCAGACAGTCATTTCCCTTTTCCTAAACTGCTCTCTTCTTGCGATAGGATGAATAAGAGAACAAGAGGTCCCTACATACCACCACTGAGGGAGGTAAATAGAAGATACCCCCCAGATCAGAGAAACTTTGTAATAGACATTTACCTAGATCATTTCAGATATTAGACTGGATTTTTTGAGAAATATCCCCAGACACATAAACCTTTTGTGTCATCTTCATAGCAGGCTATAGAAATGCAATTTATTCAAGTAGAAAAGCCAACATTTCCTCCACTCTAGTTTATGTTTGTGACTGCACAGAAAGCAGTACAGCTTATTTGCATCAAAACAGCAGTTAATTCACTGTGCATTGTCAAAGATTTGCTATAATTATTCCTGGGCCTACTTCTTATTCCAGTACAACTGGGATTTGTTATGGTGGTGGTTGCTTCTACAGTAGACTTAAATATTTCCAGGAATAGTGTCTTTTTGTCCACAACAACTGCAATCTGTCATGCTCTGCCCTAGTTCCTTATATCTGTGCCATGACTAGAGATGTCTTTCAAGCAAGACTATCAAGACGATGCATTTGCATTCTAGTGAGCTCAGCCGGTGCTGAATGATGTTTGGCCTATGGAGTGTCACCTCTCTCAGACAATCTGTGTGATTCAAAAGGCACAGCTGTTGTGTAGAGGGGGGAAAAAACCTCTCTTTTGCATGTTTAGGCATTCATCAAAAAATATCAGCTACTGAAATGTAATAATCAGATATAGGTACACTTCAGAATGGTCATTTCCTCTTCCATCAGCTATGCTATCTCACTGCAGCAGCAAGAAGAATGGAAAAGTCTTTTTGATATATGAAGTCTTAATCTTTTATTCAGAAAGTATATCCTGATCAGTGTTTAAATGTGATAGGTTGCAAAATGAAGAACCTTACTGTTTAAATTGCAGCCTTCAAGGCACAATGAGTCCGTTAATCTCCCTGCATAGTTACTCTATGGCAGCTATCATGATGGCATTTCGTCTGATCACAGTGATGTGATCCAAGCAAAAACTGTTAAAAGGCAATTTCCTCCCTGTCTTTGACTCCCTTTCACACTCCTAGAATATTTTGGAACAAGATATTTTCTACTGTCCTTATTCACCCACTTTTCAGTCAGCCATTTACATTGTATTACATGACCCTAATTGCCTCTGAAATTTTAATTGAGCTAGAAAACTAGTCAAGGGGTTTCTTCTAGCTACTCAAGCTAAAAAATGAAAGAAACCCACAGAAATGGCTGATTACACTGTTCCAGAACAAAATATTAAGAATGGTCTTCTGCAATTAGTGAACAGTAAACTAATTTTTTTTTTGCCTATCAGATATGTCATTATAGCCCAACCTTCCCAATTAACCTTTCTAAGAGAACCATTCAAGCATAAACTTCCCCTTGCACTTGAGGACTTTCTGAGCCCCAAAAGAGCTTCAGTTGTGTTTGAATGAAAGTATGTTGTCATACAGAGATATCCTAGGATGCTAGAAGCCGAACAGTGGATTTTTTAATAACCACCAAAATTTTGACCTATTTTGTCAACATGTTATAAATTATTCCAAGTAATTATGTCAGAAATTGCAAACCTTTATCAGTTATAGTCTTATCAGACAGGCAAGCACCCCTCAAATTATGCTGCCTTTTTCAGAAATCAAAGGCCTCCAATATTGATCTGGTAATCTGATGATTTGATGAGACATTGCATTCAACTATTTGTCCTAGAAAGAAGGTGTTTTCTTGGGTCTGTTGGGCTACTTGTCCTGTTGACCTGTAAATAGGATTTGTAGTAGCAGAATCAGGAATTGAAACCCTACCAGCACAGGAAAAACAAGATACTCAGTCAAGCACTGGGCAGGCTGCTGAAGACATAACCAAAAATGTTTGGACAAGTGATGAGAGCTACACAGTCTACGTGCCTGTTCTTACCTGTGGTTACACGAATAAAATTCAATAGCTCTGGGTTAGAGTAGGGAACAAAAAGAAAGTTTTTTTCACTGCCAGATAGATTTCACTTCACTTTATGTTATCTTAATAGAAATATGGCAATAAATAAAACAGCATCACATAGTATCTACCTCTGGAAAATGAGTGGCATCAAGAGAGCAAATACTTTTAGTAAATTCCTCAGATAGGTGGAATGAATCACCTGCTGGAAATACTTATCTATTTCTACTGCATATAAAAAAGAAGTCAAGACCACTGGTTTACTCTAGATGTTCCGCTTTCAAATGGCTAAAATCAACATTTTTATCAAGTCAATTCCACTAAAGTTGCAACCTTCTCACTGGATGATATTTCTACTTACATTTCTCTGGCAATATGTGTATGTACCTCAGGATAAAGTATGTTATATTGGTTGTAGTTTCATTATGCACTGCCTTGTGACATACTTTGTATATTATAGTTATCTTTTGCCTCTTGCAAACTAGTGGAAAGCTAATACAATAGTATAAATGTTGGTATGTGGAATTGTATATTTTTGATAGCTTCCACATGAAAGTATGAATATTTCCAGACACACAAATAAAGGATTGTTTCCTTCATGCTCAGGAAATTTTTATCTGTATGAAGTTGAGAAAAAATTCTGCATGCTTGACCATCACATTTAATTATAAAAAATGGAACATTTGTTGCTGCATGTGAATTATTTAAGTCAAATGGCAACAACTTTTGAAGAAGAATGCTGTGCACTTACAGGAACATTCTTGGAAAGAGCATTGTTCAGGTAGAAAACCTATGAAACTTTAGGATATTCATATAATATTAAAAGTGAATCTCACAATCAATGTGTAAACAATTAATAATTAATAATCAACAAATATGTTTAGCAACAATTCTGTTCCAAAGACAGAAACAGAGAACGTAGAATGAAAGACCCATTGACTCCAGACCCTACTATCATGGGGTCAATTATATCGCAATAAGCATCTACTCACAAACTCATGAAATACCTTTCTAAGATTAAGTTGTTAACTCCCTACACGTTTACTGTTCAAATTCTCACTCCTGGGATGTCTGTATAACTTCTTCAGATTCTGAGCCTCATTATTTTAAGGACAGCTTACAATTATTTGCTGTTACACCAACACTGTTTTTCAGATGGAAAGGTAGTTTTCCCTGTATTGTTAAGCAGTCCCTGAGAGACAAGAGGTGGGATTGATCTCAGCAAAATGGTCTGAAAATTAGGTCTTCATTCACTCAAAGCTTAATCTGCATAGCTAATAGAAAGAAGCAGTCAATTCTGGAAGACATAAAACATTCTGACAGACATATGTTATGATCCTTAGATAGCTCTCATCAGTGCTTCACCCACTTAGTATTGGTCTTCTTTACTGAAAATGTCAGATGCATGCATATAACTGCAATGTCTTTTTTCACAGCAGTATGTACTTTGTCAGCTGAAGTTCATCCTGGGTTTGTCTAACACACATGATCTGGGTCTTTATCTTACAGCAACAACCTTTTGCAAAATTTCTTGTTGCTAGCCTTCACCTTCCTTGACCTCAGTACTAGTCTATTTCCTCATGTTTCTAGTTCTTTTGGTTTCCTGGTCAACCAGTTCTTCCTATATTTTCTTCTAATGCTCCTCTATGATGACAACAACTGCCACCTCTATGCCATCAGCAGTCTAATGAACAACCTCCTGATTTCTGTACTGTAGTTATTAATGAAAATGCTAAACAATAAATACTAGGGAAATCAGTCCCAAGATCAGACCTTCAGGATTCTTATTAGGATTCGTAATTGAAGTCAATAGCTGTTTCTTTCAGCTCAAGTAGTTGTATCTTTCCTTTATTCCTTTCTACATTTCTGTCATTATTCTATATCTATCCCGACTTCCTCTCATAATTAATGCATTCACATCATATAAAAATTATTTATCATAGTCCTAATAAAAAAGAAATGTAATTCAACAATGGAATGTATTACATTATTCTGGTATAGATGAGACTACTTTAGCTGAACTCATGGTTTGCTTTAACTCAAGAATCACAGAGCAACAGACAAGGACAATTAATGATAATAATAATAACATACAAATTTATTTAGCCTGCAGCCAAAACCTTAAGTCTCTCTTTAGACACTTTATTAAGTTTATCTTCAGACACTTTATCTAGTTTCCAGATAGCCAAGTGAACATCCAGAACTGGAAAACAGCAGCTTCTAATTTTCATTTTAGAGATACTTTTTAAATTCTTTGTAAAGTGGCTTCAACAAAAATCTAGAATTCTAATCCCCAGTATTTTATTCCTGTAAATATATTTATAGGAAGAAATAATTCTCCCCACACACTGTAATGCACATAAGCACATTGCATCCTGTTCCTACCCACTGTTCTACGGATCTATTCAACTCATTTACAAGAGGAAAACCTAAGGAACCTGGTGCTGACTTGCTTCTCCATTGACATTCTTAAATCTTTTTCACATACATTGTCTTTCTAGTGAAAAGTGGGCACCTTTTAGTGTCAATGAAAAGTGAAGTATGACTTGTGTCTAATAAAGGGCATTTTTGTATATTTGATTGGACTGTTATGTTTTGCTTGAATGATTCTTATCTTATGAAGCAACTCAAAGCAATCTTCTAATTTGTGTTCTTGTTCTTTCTTCATAGCCTGCCAGTCTTAACAGTAGTGGTTGCATTTTCTCTCAGATCCTTAAAATACTGAATAGCACTAACATAGCTAAGGATCTTTTAGGAACATAATTATATTCACTCCTGTGTAGCAATGCCATGAAATACTCAAATACTCAACTATTGATATGATCTTGATTGATTAGAGCTAACTTCTTTCCTAGTGTTAATTTAAAGTTTGTATTTTACAATGCTTTTAAGCTACTTTGCAAAATTTTTGGTTGCTGTTGTTTCAGCTGCGACTAGTAACCGGTGCAGTGCTGTGTTTTAACTTTAGTCTGAGAACAGTGCTGATAATGCACCAATGTTTTAATTGTTGCTAAGTAATGCTTACCCTGATTCAGTCCCTCATGCTCTGCCAGTTAGGAGAAGCACAAGAAGCTGGGAGGGAGCAGAGACAGAACACCTGACCCAAAATAGCCAAAGGGGTATTCCATACTGCAACACATCATGCCTAGTATATAAACTGAGGAGAGTTGGCCAGGAGGGGGCGATTGCTGCTTGGATTGGGCTGGTTATTGGTCAGCAGGTGGTGAACAGCCGTACTGTGCATCACTTGTGTTTTCTGAGATTTCATTTCTCTTTTTGTTGATTCTTATTATTATTCTCATCATCATTATTGTTGGTATTCTTTCTATTCTTACTATATTTTACTTTGAGTTACTAAATTGTTCTTACCTCAACCTGTGGGGTTTGCATTCTTTGGATTCTCCTCCTCATCCCACTTGGGAAAGGGGTGGGGGGTGAGCAAGTGGCTGTATGACACTGAGATACCAGCTGGGTTTAAACCATGACATAGGTATGTATGTGACTACTTTAATTAGCCAAGGTTAAAGAAAAAAAAAAGAAGGATTTTTTTCGGTAACATTTTCCCCAAGAATATAGTGACAGTTGATAAATTCTTGCACTTTTTAATAATGACAGTTAATGGTAGCTTATCCATTATTTTCCAGGGAGTGATGTTGGTCTAATACCCTTTAAATTTACTGACAGAAAATTTACCATCTTCTTATTTTTCATATCAGATGCTATCGAACACAATACGAGAGAGTTTTCTGTAATACATGTAGTATTTGTTGTAGCCAAAGCATGTAGTCAAAGCATGGTAGTCGAAATTAGAAGAGTTGTGCATAGCTAAAACTGAGCCACAGTCCCTCTCCTAGCAAACACAATCATACAATGCAGATGTCTAAATCTGAACGAGTCACCTTAAGAGTCCCTTCAGAGCTGATGGAGGGAAACAGATACTTCCAGAGCAACATTTCTTTCCTTATAAATAAATGTATAAAACAGATTAAATGAGTCACACCTTAAAAATTCTCATTTCCTCCCCTGAATATGAAGAACTGCAATAACTCACTCATATACAGAAATGTAAAGCAAGGTAGAATAAATTGTAGCCTTAATATGTGCGCCGCCATCTGTGACATGAGCAACAGCATAGACACAATGACTGAATATTTCTGAGTCTTTATTCATTAATATTTATAAAGTACTTTAAGATCTTGGGATCAAAGCAGTAAAAAGAGGCAATCAGCAATACATGGCCAATCCACTCAAGTGTCCAAATCCCATTTTATAGCGTATTGCACGTCCAAGTAGACCTTCCTTAAAATGCTTATGAACTAATTGAAAGTATAGTTGGACCACAGAGAGTAGGTGTTCCTATTCTTGCACATGAGAATAGTGCAAGGAAATTTTAGCATGCCATCTTGCTTGTCTTCATCTTGTCTTAATATCAGAAGCATTATGCTCCACACATCCTACATATGCTAAAAGTTGGAAAACTTGCCTGCAGACCACATTGTACTGTCCTGCAAAGCTGACCAGCCTAAGAAGGGTGACCATAGTGCAGTCCCTTTCATCTTCATGCATACCAGTTCCTGGTGTGTGCTCCACTGCAATATAGTTTGAATCCTGGATACTGCTGCTGCAATGACAGTCAATTCAGCAGCAAAGGCTGATGCCTTTTAACTGGGTCAAACTGCCTGATGATATACTCTGAACATGAACTCTCAATCCTTCTTAAAAAACCCCAAACAATCCACAACAACTGCTCTCATAGACCATCCCAAACACGTTCATTATCAGTCATACTTTTATTAGCATTACCTTTTTTAATCATATAATACACTTGGAGAGCTAAAGGGGATTAATGTTTAGAGATATCGCCTTTCTGATTTGGGAGGGCTCCAACCATTACATAATCACTATGCAAAGCGCTTTTTGCTTATTTTTCTGAAAAAATTGTACATTTGGGACATGAGTCCTAATCACACTGCTGGAGAGGTAAAAGGGCTCGATAAAACCACACATCCAGCCACATGCACAAGTGTTTTTTAGGTTTGCTTCCTTTTTAATCTGAGCTAGTTGTACACACACACACACACACACATATTTCCTAGGACATTCTGTATAATTTAAGTTATTTTTGTGTAATATGCTCTTTCTGGTGTTCCCATGGATTCGTTAGGATGAATAATTTCTGTCAATAATGAACACAGGAACCCAGTACATGAATACTTGACGAGATGAATATATGCATAGGTTATACATATCAATTTGTGGTGAATGCATGAAACAAATGCATAAGAAACTGATTTAACTAGCGCGAAACACAGATGAAATAGATGGCATATAAATGTAATTATATTACTTTCAGGCAAATAAGATAGTGTAGATCTGAGGGTGATGGGTATGTGGATTCTGTAATGAACATCAGGGCAGTGGAGAGGCCCCTTGCAAAGACAATTCATCATTTTATGTCCTTAAAAAAAGCAAGAGTCATAGACAAAGCCAATAAGCAAGCACTGTTAATAGGTGGAAAAATAAATGTATTCTGTGGGTTAAAAAACTAGAATGGATATAAAAATGAATCCTTGTGCATGGAAAGAAAGATAATGAGAAGTATAAGGAATTACTAAGGACCTTCCAGACCAGGTAGAATTTGTATTATCACCTTCAGTGGATTTTAAATCTGCCCCTAACAGATTAACTGACATGCAGCATCAGAATGACAGTGGTCTTATTTATTTGTATTTCTGATCACAGTTAAGCACAGATATTTAAAATCATTATATTTTGAAAATACCTAAATCTTTGAAAAACCCTTTTTAATGACTTGAATTTATTATTTTTTTTTAAGAATCTTAAAAAAAGTATTTTATGATGCTCACACTATTTTTATATTAGGTAATAATACTCTATGCTAAGGCTTACCATGCTGGAGTGCCTCTAAGGACCTAGTCTCTAAGGATGTATATGTGGAGGACCTGGCCTTCCAGCTATTAGTTTTATGGTCTCCTCTCTTTTAGTGCTGTAAAGCAGCTCAAGTTCCCAATAAAACAATGTACAACTCCTTATCAGCTCCAATATATACCTTGCACCCACCAATAAATTAATCACAACTTTTGTCAGGCACAACCCTAAGCCTACTTTTAGCAAACTTTGCTTCCTTCATATCTTCTCAGACTCACACATCTTTTAGGGTATCCTCAAGAGCTCCTGCAACAAATTCCTAACTGAGAATAAAAGGCAAAAAATGTTTACCTATTCTGTGATTTTGCCCTTCATTTTTCTGTATGTGCTCCCTGTTTCCTGCCCTTCTGGATGCCAAAGAACAGACCATAGAGTTTTCATTTGGACCTTGGCCCAGGGCTTATCACCAGTAATCTCATTCTTCTCCCCGGGCCTTTTCTTATCACCTTGCTATTTGTTTCTCCTTGTATGAAAAGCCACTCATTGTTCTCCAGTGAGGGAAGAGTGTGACCTTCATTGAGCATGCTGTATCCCACAAGATTGCCTGTAATGGGTCTGTGG
>JANHGB010050407.1:11-13529 GCA_026283785.1 Coracopsis vasa | reverse complement strand
AACTGTATGGTTCTCAGGCTTCAGGCATGTGAAACAACCAAAGAGTGGACAAAAACATTAATACTCTACTGAAAATTTTTCCTTTAGCAGCTCAAGCAGGGGGAAAATACAAAACAAAGCCTGAGGCTGAAGGAGGCAGAAGAGGGGCTCACACAGCACAGTTCTCACAGCAAGGCAAGTCCTTCTGCTTCACAACAGCCTTCCTGAGCTGCTCAGTAACTGACTCATTTCCCCACGAGCACCCAAATACCTGCTTTATGCCAGAGGGCTCAGGTCCCTTTTGGGACGGAGAGAGCTGAGGGGCTCAGGCACAGGCACCCGCTGGTCTCTTCCCTGCTCCTGGCTGTCTCCAGGGGGAATCTGGAACCAGATCCTGAAAGTTTCTTTTAAACAATCCCATTCAATTAAATCTCTCCTCCCTTTTCAGGCCACGGCTGGCCAGGATCAGCTGACAATGAGCAGTCTGGGCTCAAAATACAAGCACAGGCAAAAGATGCTCCCAAACCCCACTGGGACTTTCCAATAGCTCTCAGGTGCCACTGCAGCCTGCACAGGGGACTTTGCACCCAGTGAAATGAGATGCCAGAGAGGAAAACTCCTTTAACTACCAGGAGATAAGGAACTAATGAGCTCTGCAGCTTGTACAGTTCTCCACACACGCATTACAGTCAGCCCCACACCCGTTTCCCAGCAAGGAGGAAAGGTTCATGCTCAGCAAATGCCGATCAGCTCATGCTTTGATGGTGGTAAAACCAGGACCCCATCCCAGGCTCCTCTAAGTGAAGGTTACTCTTAGGACCCAGCATCAAAGCACTGTCCTTCCTCTGGGCACGATGCAGTTTTGCTCCTTCCACTACAGAAGATAAAAGCTCTTAACTTGAATCATAAAATACAGCCCTGGTTTCCCAACAAGAACTTGTTGTGGCCCCTGGAGTTATCGTGGGATGTGGAAACTATTCCCATTGCAGGAACGCAGGAATTCCATCCTCCTCCCACAGCACCCGTTCTGCTCCTGGTGTTCTTATTGCAAGACACATGAAAAGTGGGCTTAGGACTTTGGAAAAGCCTTTGCTTGGTACCTACCAGGCTCCGGTATGTGCAGGCTGGGGGAACCCAGCTCTCCCAATCCTCTGGGATGGACGCAAGTGCGAGATCCATGGATATAAAAGGGATCATCACATTTTTATGGTGGTTCTGAACTGCAGCAGTGTTAAGAGGGAAAAACCCCACCTCCAACCCACACCCTGAGCTGTGTGTTACCAGCACCCAGTGACAGTGTACAGGATGAGTGCTTCATTAACGCCTGGAAAAAGCCCCTCTGCAGCTCAGCTCTGCCATGGGCACATCCCCTGTGTGCCAGGGATGGGACTGTAATGGGAAGATCACTCTCCATCCCCTTCCCAAGCATCACAGTATAGGAATTGCAGCCACCTTGAGCACTGGGAATGCCATGTTTTGTCCTGGTCCCCTAAGATACAATAAATGCTGTTTTAAGGAGCTCTTTTCCCCCCTGCTCTGTCCTGAAGACCCCTGTGCTGTTACACAAAAGGAGTGACTCCAAAGGCCACCAGTGCCCCCAGCCCTGGTGATGGTGCAGAGCCATCGCCTCCCCCCTCTGTAAGCAGATACAGCACATTCCCGATCCATACCCAGCCCAGCTCCAGCCATCCAGTTAAACACACCTCTCTGATGGCGAGGAAATCAATACACACAGCTCGGAGTGCTTCCAGGAGCACAGAAAGATGGAGTTCACAGCCCGCTCGCTATTCCCAGAGCCGCACCAGCAGCAGTGCCAAGCCCGAGGTTTCAAGTACAAATGAGGGATAAATTCCCTCATTTTCCATAACCAAAGGGGTGACGTTTCCCAGCTGCGCACTCCAGCACTGGCAAGGGAAGGACCTGGATTTCACGCTGCAGTTGGGAAACCCTTTCTGCCTCAGAGCATGTTTCAATGAGATCAGCTCCTGGGAGGCAATGCCTCTGTTCCCTGCTGCGGAGGCAGCCCCAGGCACACAGCCAGGGGCTTTCCTAAGCGCAAAGAAGTGCCCCAGGCAGGGCAGGAGGATTTAATAACTGGGAACAGCCTCCTGGGACAGACCCCATCCCAGTGGAAGCTCTGGGAGGAATTCATTGTTCCTGTTAAAACCGGGCTTGGGCTTCCAGCTAAAGCTGACACTTGTAAAGCTGCGGGAGCTGAGGCTGTTTGTGTGTGCAGGGGGAGTCGAGCTCAGCATCCCAGCCAGGCACGGAGCCAGGGACCCCCAGTGAACCCAGCCAAGGGGACGCACAGCTCCAGACACTGAAACCCACCCTGACCCCTGCAAAAGCCAAGTTTGAGCTCTTTGTGGCCCTCTTTGGCCCAGCTCTCTGCTGCTGTCCCTGGCACAGAGGGAGCTGCCTCCAGCCCAGCCCCAGCCCCGGTCTCCATCCACCTTTCACTCAGGGAGAGGCCTTGCTTCCTCCGGGGTCCACAAAGAACTTGACCCCAGCAACCCCATGTCCTCTGCCTCCCCAGCACAGGCAGCTGGGGAAGCCTGGCCAAGGCTGGCAAGAGGATCCCTTGCTTTCCTGCGGGCTCAGGAGCTCCTTGAGCTGGATGGGGAGAGGGATGACGCAGGTTTCCTCCAGCACAGCACACAGTAAAAGGTTTGTTTTTCTCCTCTTCGATAGCAGAGGCTTTCTGGAGACAGAGCTCGAGGCAACTTCTATGAAGCCACGAGGGAGATGGAACTGGAAGAGGAGAAACCGGAGCGGTTTTGATGGGTGAGGGCTGCTGGAGCACCCGCCCTGCAGACGGCTGCATTCCTCCTGTGTAGTCCTGTAAACTGACCCCTCTTCCATTATTCATTAGAGTCTGCAGCTCCTCAGAGCCTCCGCTCCCCGAACAGGCATTTATCTGTTATTGTTTGGAGAGCTCAGCAGCTCGCTGTTAACCAGAGCCCAGCCTTGCCAAGGACGAGGAGCGCCGGCTCCGGCGGGAAGCAGCCAGGGAGCTGTCAGGCTTTCCAAAACCAAACGCACTCCATTACTTCAGCTGACACCACGGAGCAGCCAGCTCAAACCAAGAGCTCCCGCACTGCCAGGCTGGCAAAGCTGAGCACTAAGAGGGGCAATAGCTGCAGTGCGGGGGGGAAGGCAGCACCACGCCATGCTTGAGGTGTTCTACTCCCACCAGGTTATCCCAGGTTATCCAGGCCCAGACTGGCCGGAGCACTCTTGGCTGGAAGCCACTGAAGAGGGGCAGTGGGCAGAGAGGGATCTGCGGAGGTACCTGCTCCTTCCCACATTCACCAGCTTCCCAGGTCCTGGGGAAGGGAGCAGCAGCTGCGCAAACACGGTCCAGAGCAGAGAACTTCACTGGTTTGTTTTAAACCCCTTCGTGTTAAGAGGCTGGGATTGCTGGTGGCCAGCACGGATGAGGATCAGAGCACTGATGAGGATCAGAGCACTGATGAGGATCACAGCACTGGAGGTGTCTTGTGTCTTGCACTCAGCCTGCAGCTGGGTTCGCATCCTTAGTGATGCAGCTCCAGAGAAGACAGGGCAACCATCAATGGATGTTCTGTAGCGCGAGGTCTGTGTGAAGGAGAGGGATGCGCTGTTGGACAGCAGAGCTATGAGCAAGCACTAATGCACTATGCCACGATAGAGCCTTGTCTCTTACATCCTGAAGAATTCCCCCTTCATGACTAGGGGTCAGAGCAGGATTCCTCACCAGCAGTGAAGTCCAGCTTGCAGGAAAGCTGCTCCGGGTACATCCAGTTTGCAGTGGAAGCGAAGAGCTGGGCTCTTCACAGGAGGAGTGCAGCAAAGCCAAGAATCAGCCTTATTTCTAACAGCAGCTGACTGCTGTTGAACCACCCAGAGGACTGGCACAGAGCTATCACAGGTACATGGCTACAACCCTGTTCCCTCCAGCTCATCCCAAAGGATTACAGTCCAGAGCTGTGACCCAACTGCACTTTGTCATCACTAGGGCATTACAGAGGGGTGTTTCACCCAGACCAGCACACACTGATGTTAACAGTACTTCTCTAGCCAGAAACACCCATGTCCAGGGTCCCTGCCTGTACCTTCCCTTGGTGAAGATACTGCAGGGGAGGGCCCTTCTGCAAGCGTTACCTGGTCAGGACAGGAGGATACATCAGCAGAGCTGGGAAAGAGCCACGTCTTCCCCTTTACTGCATTCCCCCCATGGTTTCCTGCCTTGAGCAGGTGGGGCACCTCACGCCTGGTACGTGCAGCAGAGCAAAGCCTTGCTCTGGTCTCAAAGGTCTCCTTTATGGTGCAAGGCAGAGCTGGAAGAGGTTACTTATTCACCTCCCCAGTCTTCACTGCACACTATTCTCACCCAAGAACAAGCTGATCAGCACTCCCAGCCTCAGCTACCTCCAGAGAGAGAGTGGGCACACTCAGCACTGCAAATCCCCTCCTCTGCTCTTCATTATGAAGTGATTTCACTAATTGGGTGTTGTACTTCTATGCATAATTCCTCACACTTGGCACCTTCAGGGAGCACCAGCTCACTCCTCAGCCAAGCTGGCTGCAGAACAGGCTATAAAACCCCAGTTATGAGAGGTTCCATTCTTTCCACTGAATTCAAGCCCTCTGTTGCTGAACAATGACCAATCTCCAGCCTACCTGACAATTAAAATGTAAAGAACATGGAGGAGAACAAGGTTCGGTACCTAGGGACCAATGCACAGCGCTGCTGATTAGCCCCTGGGGCAGAGCAGCTTTGGAGAGCACAGCAAGAGACCTCCTGTTTTGTTCCTGACCTGCACAGAGACGCAGCTGAGGTTAAGGCAAGGCTGTCACAGAGATGCCTCTCTCAGTGGCAGCCCAGGCTATGGCAAAGGAGACGGAGCAGGAAGCAAGCAGACCCTGGGCTCTCTGCAATGCAGGGGATGCCGGGGCAGCGATCCTGCTCCTCTACCACCAGTACAGACGTGAAAGAGCAGCTCTTCTGCTCAGCAGCCCATAGCTGTTGCACTGAAGCCTTGCACCACCCCTGCTGCTGCTATCCTAAAGCCAACATCCAATTCTAACAGGTAAAACACCACCACCACAGAGATAAGAACCCCAGAAAGCCATCCTCGAACCAGTCTTTGCCAAAGGTCCTGCTCAGTGCGGTGCTGGAATAGCACTGGTTTTAGGGATGTGGCCAGGATTGCCTGGCAGATTGAAAGCTTTTACAGTAGGGACACACTGGGAACATCCAGATAAGCAAGGATTCGGGCATGAGCAATCTAGGGCTGTGCTTGCTGACAGAAGAGGGTTTTGTTTGGAATTCCTCATGGCCACGGAGCTGGAATGCTGTTGGGGTGGCCCTGACTGCAGACCCAGTCCTGTGACCATGCAAAGGGAGGCAGGCGCTGCTGAGAGCTCTCTGCCCAACCTGTAGGATCTTGCAGGCATTTCCAAGATACTCAGATAAACACCCGAGGTCCGATGCTTGCAGGGACTTGTGTCCCACAATTGCTCTGGAAAGGTGGGAATCCACAAGAGGTTGTGAAATGCACTCGATGTCCTGGGCACGAGGCTCAGCTGGAGCTACAAAAGCAGCCAGAAAGTACCAGATCACAGCCAGCCTGGCCCAAAACATCCCCTCCTGCTCTGCAGTGCCCATTTCATGCCCTCATGTGCAATGAGAGCAGGTGAGATGATGATGATGGAGGCATCAGACTGCAGCAGTCGCACGCTACCAGCTGCAAAGTTCCCAACTCTTTTGAGGAACTCCTGGATTTCCTCCTTTGCAAAGTGCCTTTGGTTATTGCCCAGGGAAATAACAATTGTATTTGTGGCAGCATCCTCCTTACAGGGACAGGGCCAGCACTTCCGTGTGGGTGTTGAGTAATCGCCACTGCCGCTGCTTCAGGCTATTATTAGAAGGGATCACGGAATTAGCTGCAACGGGATAGCAAGTACAGACCTAGGCTAAAGGTGCCTCTTCCCCTTCCAGCTCTCCACACACAGAAGGAATGGGAGGGATCCTGAGCAACCTTCAACTTGAGAATAGCCAAGCTCGGATGTTTACTGCCTCTTTCTTGTCCTTCCTTAGTCCTTGTAGGCAGAGCCAGTGCCGGAGGCTGCTGCTGGCATCTACCCACCAAGTGAACAGCAGAAGACACAGATCCTCAGTGTGCTGCTTGCTTCCCCCATCTGCAGCATCACAGCTGGTCCAGAGCAGCAGAGTCTGCCCTCAGATGAAGGAATGTGTTTATAGGAAGGATTTCATTTGTCTCTGCTGGCAGCAAACGTACCCTGTACAAACTTGGAAACACAACCGAGGTTATTCCAGGAGCGTGCAGAGGGATCCCTGTGTTCAAACGTTACCCAAAATGGGATTGTCAGGCACTGCTCGCAGGCGTTTTGGCCCCAGTGCCTTGGAGAAGTGCAGAGCTGGACACCTGCCTGCTGGGGGATGCTGGACGGCTTCCTGCTGCTCTGCTCCAGCTCCCCCCAGCTGCACTGGGGACTTCACATCCATACCCCGCAGACGGACACAGAGCAACCAAAAGAACCCCAAGTGCTTTTTGGCCTCTATCACCTGATCTTTCTGTGGGGCTGCATCCTCAGATGGGATCAGACAGGGCTTTCCCAGTGGTGTCTTTCAAAGAGGAAAAGCTCTGCAAGTGCTTTTAAAGCCACATCCTTCAGTGGCTTTACAGGGGGGCAGCTTAGCCAAGTGCCTGAGGATGAAGGAGCCAAAGTCTCAAGCCTTAGAAACCCAGCTGGAATCCAACCACAACAGATACATTTCTTTTCCCATGCCAGAGATGCAGGCACAGTGAAGAGCCATAAAACCACCAAGGGACGTGCACAGTCTCATTGACCTCAGTTCATAGAACCCATGTCAGAGCTCTCTGCCTGGAGAAGTGTCAGTCCAGCAGCTGGGACACGAACGCAGGACAGGCAGGTGAGGTGCAATGGTAATGCTGGAAATTCCAACATCAGTTCCTGGAAAAAACCTGGCTGAAATGTAGACAATTGGTTTCTAGGTTTGAATTTTCCTAAAAATATAACTGGAAAACCAACACAATCAACCCCATGGCCTTTAGCATCGATGATCATTCAGAGAGAGAAACCGGTACAGGGCATTCCCTGAGGGGAAGGCACAATCCATGCTTGGTCTCCCAAGCTGAACCAAGCACATTGTGTCATTCTTGGTGGTTACAGCATGTACAGAGCAGAAAAGGAGATCCTGAAAGGCTTCTGATTTCAAGGTAGTGCAATGGCTCTTCTGCCCTGCACAGTACCTATGGGCACAATTAGGGAATATCCATGCCAGTACCACTGTGCCTCTGCCTCATACTCAGAGAGGGCTCACATCAGAGCAATTAAAGTCCTTCAACATCATGCAGTTCATGCATGGAGCAGGAAGAGCTTTAGGTGCCTGAAGAAGGCCAAGCAGATGAAGACCCTTACCCAAAACATGGAAGAGAGCAGCTCAGTTCCCTCTACCATTCCCAGCTGATGTTAACGGGGATGCAGAACGCAACTTGACAGAAGCAGAGCTTCTCCCAGCCCCACCAGAGCAAGGGAATAAACAGACACCAGGCGCTCAGCAAGGGCAGCTGTGCCAAAGCCATCAAATACTCTGGTGTTTCTCATCCCATTTGGCAAGATCACAACACAGAGAAAGGTGTAAACACCACACTGAGACACCGCAGGGATTCTGACTTCCAACCCTCTGCTACAGCCTCCGATCCATCGCCTGTGTGCTGGACTGAGGCAGCCCTTTGTGAAACGTCCCAGGTACTTGGATGATGAAAGGGAGACAAAGGAAGAGGCTTTATCTTTTCTCTTCCCCTTCTCCAGCCCCTTACTCTCCCACATGCACTCATCCAGACTACAAAGCAGCAGTTTACGGGATTTAAAAATAGCTGTAATTAACGCAGCTCAGAGGGATGACTTGAAAACATAACCCCAGAGTGCTTTTACCTTGGATGGAACATTCCCACCTTCTTCTGCAGCAGCCTGCCCATTCTGCAAAAGAAGAGAACTTGCCATTAGCACGTGCCAGGCATAGGACTGCTCCCTACACCCCCCGTTACAGAGGCTGTTGGCTCTGAGAGCCCTTCATGCAGGACAAGGAATGGGAGGACGCTGCTTGCAGACACAGGACAACTTGAACACTCCCCACACACAAAGGAGACGCTGCCTGCCAAGGAAAACCCCACACTTATTAAGCCCTAATTTCCCCCAAATGAAATCAGGGCTGCTTATATCCCAACCATCACCTGTGGGGCAATGAGCACCCCTGCACTCCTCAGCTGTGCATCCCTGGGGAGTGGATGTAGGAATCCCACCCTAAGCAGCACGTGCTGCAGAAACCACTCTGCAGACATAGCCCATCCATCGTCCCATCCCATCCCTCCTGCACCCAGGCTGGGGCTACCCCCTCCGCTCTTTCTCTGGGATTCCTGGAAGAAGCAAGAAGGGGAGATAAGGCAAGGATGGGAAAGCAGTGCCAGAGTGCAGTTAACAGCCACTGTGCCATGACGTTGGTGATAACATGAACGTTTATCAGTTCTTTAGTACCCTTAGTACCCTGTCAGCAGGAAACCTGCACCTCCTGCTTGGCTCCAGGCCACCTCTGGACTGAAAACCCAGCTCCTGCTGCTGGAGCTCTGCACAAAGTCACTGCAGGTGACCTGGACTGCTCAGAGTAGCATCAGCCGCTCGCACGGAGCACCAAAGACATGAAGACACATCAGGTTGAGCACAGCCCCGTGCCTGGAGGAGCCAGCAGGAGCAGAAACGGGTGGCATTTAAGGAGGCAGATACTCAGAGCAGGGTAAGCACGTACAAAAGGTTTTCTGCAGACCCTGGAATAAAACAAGGGCAAGAAGATTTCGCTTTGACATCTGTTTGTGCGCCAGTCTCAGGCTCCAAAGATCATGGAATTCCTCTCTTTCTTTGAAAGAGCAAAGAGAATTTATTCACCCCTCTTCAGATGTTATAGTCCAGGAGAAAGCTGCCACACAGCTGTATTTCAGCCTCAGAGTCTTTCAACGACTGGGTTTGAGAGCCTTTCAGGAGTCTAACAGGAACAAAGCCAGCTCCTTCCCTGGAGAAGCACGGGGACATCAACCTGACCTCTGTCTTAACACTACCTTCCTCCCACTTCTAATACAAAATAAACCTGTCAATTGTTGATGTAGAGAGAGCTTTGAGGCCGCTGAGGAAACCTCCCTCTAACGCTGCACTCGTTTCCTACAGCATTCCCTGTATGCTTCCACTCTTCTCCTTCCCATAGGAAGCCATCCCTGCTTGGCTGCCTGTTCACAACCAGAAAAGGTGCAATGCTAACGAACTAAATTGAAGCACAAGTTTAGTTCTCAGCTACTTCAAATCCACAGACAATAGTGAGAGCCTCCCTGTATCTTCATATTCAGGTCCCTCCACTCCCACCTCAGCCGCCTCACGGGACTACCACAATGCAGAGCACCACCACACCTGATGGGGAGCAGAGAACCTGCCTCTTGCTTGTCTTCTGATGCTACAGCCTCTAATGCTGGCCCTGCAAAATCTACCTTTCTATGGGTCCACCCTGAGCTCCATAACTCACCTTAGCACCAACTTCAACTCGGCTTAAGCTCCCAAGTGTTTCCAGCCAGTGACTGAAGAAAGCAACAGCATCACTGCACAAGCCAAGTTCTTCCAGAGGAACATTGCCCTGATGTTTACACAGAGCCCTTGGTGCCGTTAGGACAAAGAATAGCAAAGAAGTGAAGTCAGATTCTGTGTTTATGCAGAGCTCCACAAAGAGGGGGCAAACGCTGCGCTCAAGATAACCACACTTGGAAGCACGCTCGTGTTTACTGGCTCGGCTGCTGCTGATCACCAGTCCATCACTCGCTGCTAACCCAGACCATAGCTCCGGGAGCGCTGTTTGTGGCTAAACCAGCTTCAGAAGTAGAATTTCAGTGTTGGGCAGAGGGAAGCAGTGCCTGGCTCGTGGTCTGGAGAGCAGATCTGCAAGGCACGCGTCAGGAGAGGGGTGAGCTGATGCATGGGACAGCTCTTTTACTCCTCTAGGAAGGCTAGCAAGGGTCTGTCCAACCCTTCAGCTTTAAGGATAAGGCAGGAAACATCGGGTGCCTCCTCCAGACCTTTTGAGTGCTGCATTTCATCAGCTCCCTGCCCTGAGGAACACTTGTCCTACATGCTGCTGTTGACAGAAATCCATCCTACCTGGGGATGGAAGGGATGTGGAAAGAAAGAGAACAGCATCCATGCCAAGGAGGTTTCTTGGGAATTTAAGTCCATGGTCCTAGAGGGATGAAGCTCCGGATGAAACAGTCACTTTCTCAAGCTGATATAAGGCAGATGTATAAGGAGAGAATCACAGTATTCAGAGCCAAGTGCTTCCTTCCACCCCAGAGCAAAACCAGTCCTTATTCCCTCATATGGAATTCAAGAGCCATGTGTTCAGGATGGAAACACACTCACAGTTACAGACTCATCACCTCCCGAGATAAACTACAGCCATTCACCGTGTTGTGAGGAGAGCTGAAGGAGTTTGTGGGCTCCTTGGGTTGACATTTGTCTCTCTAAAATGCTCTCTTTCTGCACTCCCCCTGCACGCCACGCACAGCACGCTAGCGAGTGCATGCGTGTTTGTCTCTGTGCCAGATGCCCTCTTACAGCACATTGTTCTCGGGTTGGAAAGGAGCCTCCTGAACTCAGAGCAACCCTGAAGCTCTCCCATAGGCAGCAATGAAGCAATGCCTGCTGCAGGAGGGAGGCACAGCTCCTTCCCTCCTGCCCAGGGCAGTGAGGAGCTCATGCAGATGGTGGTAGAGCAGGGCTTGGGCTACCAAGGCGACCATGACACAAGCCTTCCCAGGGGCCAGCAGCCTGTCCCTGCATCCAACCCTGCTCTGGGGCGAGTGGGAACAGGGATTACAGAGCTAATCTGATGGGCACATGGAGCAGCAGCCTGGCAGCGAGGGCACCCCTGGGCCAGTGACAGCTAGAACTGCCCAAGAGGGAATATAAAAGCCCCTGTGCACACGTGCTGCTCTAATAGGTTGTCTTAATAGCAGGCAGAGAAGTATCCCGGAAAACAAGTGCCCTCGGTTACGCAACTGCCAGCGTGGCTGAACCTGGGAGATATTTATCTTAGGACATCTTGCATTTTAAATCCCTTTAATTCCACATAATCCACAGCACAGGCAGCAATTTACAGGGCAGGCGAGTGCTGCTCCGATGTGAAACAGGGACGAGTGGCACCCCGGCAGGACCATGTGAGGCAGTGCCCGCTCCTGCTGCCATCGAGGGCTGTGCTCTATAGTTAGCACCACCAGCACAAGTCATCCTGGATTATCGACAGCTCTGTTTAGAAGAGCAGCCTGCTGCTATTTCTAGACCTCTAGGTTTTGACTGGTCACTCTTGAGATGCCCACATACAACACAACAAGGGTACCAGGTATCCAGGGACACTCCTTCACCCAACTTTGATGAACCATGAAGCATCCAAGCAGGAAGGATCAGGGAAGGAACCCTTCACCCCAGAGCATCAGGTAGTTTGACACAAGAACAAGGCATTTTATTATTACTATTAAGTGGAATTTATGGATCTTGCTGCATGTCAGGGATCCTGCACTAATAAAGATCCCCAAAAGAACCCACGTAGCCCAAACAGACCAAGGAGTCTATGCACGAGGGGTATCAGAGACAACAGTTTCTCAGCTTCCTCCCCTATCTTTTGATCATTGTTTTCTGCATTGTTCAGCTAAGATGCTTGAAACAGATAGTTACACAGGAACAGCTCCTCCTCAATAAAGGATGAGACACTTACACTGGCAAAAATAATTAGCTTGAAGTGGTTGGGTTTGGCGTAATCCCACGTCAGTTGTGTTGCTGGATGCTTGTGTAATAAACCAAGAGTTTCAAAGGAAAGCAAGGTCCCGATGACAGCATCCATCGCTATGGTGATGGAATCATTCAGCTCCAGCCTCCATCACCTGTACTCTGCCCCAGCCAGGTTTTTCTACTACATAAGCAATATTCTGAGTAATAAGAGCAGCAGAGAGAACAGGAGGAGAAGAACAAGGAACAGTATCATGATGTTAGCTCAGTCCCCAGCACTGAGGGACTTGTTTCCTGCAAGGGATCCATTCGGGCTCCCACTGCCACCCGCTCCCATCTGCTTCCGCAGCCCAGCTCCAGGCTGAGCTCTGGTGGGCTGGAACAAGTGGTACCAGTCATGACCCATCTCCAGCAGCAAACAGCCAACACTGCTGGAATGCAGTGGAAAAACCCCAAATCCCATAACAACAGGGCTGATGCCTCCATCCACCAGCATGGTGACAGCACCTCTGCTCCATGACTCAGAAAGCAAAGGTTGGAGGGAGCCGGTTTCTAACCTGGATGGCAGCGATCCCAGGGCAATTTACGTAACCAACGTTCCCGAAACGTCTCCCGGGTTTCTCAGTGGTGCCACCTTGTCCAGGAGTGGGGAAAACTTAATCCTTAGGCCCCTACTTTGGGCCTCAAGGTGCAAAACTCCCCCCAAGGCTTAGTCCCTCTCTGCTGTTTGCAGATGTTCTGCTGCATCTCAGGGAATCCTCTAACTCCTGGCCCAGGCGATGGCAGCCAGGGTTAGAGGTGAAGAACATCTCTATTAGTTTTCCATACTGGAATCACCACATGCGCATCCACACCTTAGGACTGGCAAACTGCCAGTGTCCCACTCACAATCCTGAGGTGTGAGAAGACCCATCTGCAGAAATACCACCTCCGAGCAGCTCCTGATCCTGCCCTAGAGCCATGGCCAAGGTGAGATGGGGGCAGCTCAGAAGCCAGAGGCAGGCCCTCCACTTTCTATTTACAACCAACACACCAGTTACTAATGCAATGGGGAAACCAGCCACGGTCCTCGCAGCTGACTTGGTCTGTGAACGCACCAGACCCCCCCTGGGCCTCTTCCGCTCGGGAGAGATCCCGTGATGCTGACACAGCGCCTGCCTGGCACCTGGGAGCCCTGGGATTAAGGAGTAACTGAAATCTCCCCCGCGGCATTCACCGCCCTGGGCACTGGCATCGGTTTCCTCCCATTATGACTCTAGTTGCATTTTTTGGCTTTTCAGGCTATCTTCCCCCTCAGAAACCACTCAGAAAAGCCCTGTCCCCCAGCACCAACCTGCACCGTGGCTTGAGGCGCACCCTGTGCTCTCAGGCAATGCAATTATCACCGCAGGACCTCGCTCCTCTCCCACCTTCCAGCACAAACCCACCCTCACGACTCGAGCAATGCTTCAGAGCAGAGGCACTGAGCCCATAGCACCCCACGCACATGGGGGGTTCTAGGAGAAGCTGTCGCACATCTGGCTGATGAAAATTAGGCAATCTTCCCCCCATCGCCAGCAGACCCCCCCGCTGTCATAGCAGCAGTGGTGAAACGCTGCTTCCAGTCAAAGCACAGATCTCTCAAGAGGCAAATTTAAATGGGAATAAGCAAATCTGACTGATCAAGACATCCCCAGGCAAGATAAAGGAGCGTGACAG
>JANHGB010050404.1:1569-15846 GCA_026283785.1 Coracopsis vasa | reverse complement strand
AGCCCAGCTCTCTCAGCCTGGCTCCAGAGCAGAGCTGCTCCAGCCCTCGCAGCAGCTCCATGGCCTCCTCTGGGCTCGCTCCAACAGCTCCATCTCCTTCTTGTGTTGTTGCCCCAGAGCTGGACCAGGACGGGTCTCACCAGAGCAGAGAGGATGCATGAAGCAAGACCTAGTTGGTATTTAACCAGCAGCCAGGAGCACTGTTAGGCTCATATTTAGCTCCCTCCTTGCAATAATTTGATGCTTGGCTTTGGGTCAGTTGCCTCCATTCCCCAACCTCATCAATGTGTGACTATTTCCCTGCGATCCAGCTTGCTAGTGTATAAACCCAGCAGCAGCAACACTCTGCTGTTCTACATACCACAGCCCATTAATTTACTATCAAAGGGGTGTTACAAGGATAACTGCATTAATGATCAAGTCTTTGAGCGTCTGATTGTTGGGTAGCTGAGGATGTGTCAAGGAACATGACAGGCAGGTACTTCAATTTGCTACCTACACACAGCACCGGGTATTAACCCTTCATCAATACTTGATGTTTATTTTCCCCTCGCATAAAGAAAGGGCAGGAGCCTTTTGAAGAGCTGAGCCGCAAGAAGAACACACAAGGTTAAAGCCCTCAAAAGTCCCGATCAAGGAGGCGACTGGATTACAGCCAAAGCTGCAGTGAATTCCTCTCTCTCTCTTTTCCCAGCCAGGGATCTAAACACAAAGCAATAAGGTTTGGGAGGAATTCTGCTTAATTCCATCAAATCCTTTTTGTCATTTCTTCCCCATCCTTTAAACATCTGACAAGGCCAAGCGGCCGCGCCGGGCACAGAGGGAACGGCGGAGCCGGGGCTATAACTCTAAGTTCATTAAGCGTGAATTATTAGTTGAGCCAGCCTCAATTTCCAGCAGCAGAATTAGACATTCCTAAAATAATGTCCCTGACACAGGCAGAAAACGGGCTTTACGGCTCTCACCTTGAACTCCACCAGAACTCCCACCTCATCTGTTCCCCTTCCATGGGCAGGAGACGGAGCGCAGCGCCGCAGCTTCACCTTTAATTATGCCAGGTATTTAAGGGCTAATGTTCATAGAAGAGGAGTATACGAGGCAATAAATGGCTTCTGTGGGTGATTAAATGCCCAAGCAGAACAGAGGCACTTGATAAGCTCAAAGGCCATTAGCTCGATTATGCTCCCGACACCGTCAACTTTATTCTCACTTTATTCTCCAGAAGGAGAATATTCAACAAGCTGGAGACAGGGAAAGAAAAACACCAACGTCCTGGATTCCATTTATTATGGGGTTATTCCTTCCCCATGCATTGAAGTCGGCTCTGGCCAAGTGCAACAGCTTCACAAGTTTAAATGACAAGTGAAACGACACCAATCACCCGGATCGAGGAGGACACCGGACCAAAGCCTTATTGCAGGGCACATAAATCACATTCCACAGAGCAGGTACCTAAAGCAGCAACAAACTCAGGGACAGAGGCAGTTTGCAAGGTGTAGTGATGCTGTGACTTCTCTAAGGGCCAGCAAACAGCACTGTGATGTGCCATGGGTTCATGTCAACCTTGGGGACCATAGATGGGACCTGAATCATGTCAATCCAGGGACCATAGAAGGAACCCGAATCAGGTTTGGACAAGCCTTGGATGGGGTGAAGTGGCTGAGCTTCATGAAATGGTTGGGGAAAGAACAGAAATCATCTTTAAGTCAAAGATATCCTTCTGAAGTCCCTAAATTCAGTTTGGGGCTCTTTTTTACCATGTTGCATTGCAGAAGTCCTTATTTTCATCATTTATAACTCCTTGGACATGGTAAGGAGCCTTCAGAAACATCTTTGTATCAGCATTTCCTTCCAGTCCTAGCTGCAGAAGCAGTTCTAAACACCAGCCTACCCATACATCCAGCAGCACAAGGAATCTATAACTCTATTTTGCAGCAGGTCACTTCCACCCAGCGTGACTAAGGACATCAGCACCATTCCTTAGCTAAATATCCGCTGTTTCCTGCCGGTGCCTAATGGAGAGCTTTCCCTCGCCATAAAATCACAGCAGACCCCATCTCCTCAGCCTTTTCATCTCCTCATAAGTCCCAAACTTGCCCCTTGCAAACCACAGTGATGTGCAGCTCACCGTGAAATCCCAATGCTCCACTTCCATGGGGATGGAGCATCTCCCACCCTGGTATTTCATTCCCTAAATCCTCCATATACAGCAAATGGACCCTGTTTTATTCCCATCCCTTTAGTTAATAATGCTATTTACCTCTCCAGAAGGACACAGCCATTTCCACACACACCAGCCCACAATCTACTTTATCCAGCTCCTTTTCATCATTCCCAATGCTCCATTATTAGGGCAACTTTGTATTTCTCTGTATCAAAGGCCACAGCCAAGGTCAGCCCATGTTTCACACCATTAGGAAGTTAAACAACATTAGACCCCAGAGGAAATTTGAGGCCTTCTACTCTTAAGCTTTTGCTGCAATGAAAATGGATCTATTTGTCTTATTCCCTATTTCCCGTCAAGTAGATGCTTTTCAGTTCCTAACAAGCCTTGGCCATGAAGGGTTTTCATACCCTATCCTCAGGAGAGGGTACAAAGCTTCAGGCTCTTCTCAGCTCAACTCTCCAGCATGCAAGGCTGCAAAATGCCTTATTAAATATTAGTTAATATAAAACTACTTAATAAAAACTCAAGGTTCAAAGAGAGCATGGACAGGTTGATGTCCTCCTTGTTTCTTCTAATCCCATATGAGCCCTTCTACAAATAAACCCCAAAGATCACCACTACAACTTAGTTTTGTAGTCTAGAAAGCATCCTAGACGGGAAAGGAGCATCCTAGACGGGAAAGGAGCATCCTAGACGGGAAAGGAGCATCCTAGACGGGAAAGGAGCATTCTAGATGGGAAAGGAGCATCCTTGACGGGAAAGGAGCATCCTTGACGGGAAAGGAGCATCCTAGATGCGAAAAGAGCATCCTAGAAAGGAAAAGAGCATCCTAGATGGGAAAGGAGCATCCTAGATGGGAAAGGAGCACCCTAGACGGGAAAGGAGCATCCTAGACGGGAAAGGAGCATCCTACTTCAGCATGGACAACAAAAAGCCCTCTCCAAGCAGAACACTGCCTGTCTATTCTGACTTTCTCACCCCCACTGCTGAGCTGATGGTTGTTGTTTGTGTTCTAGCTGCAGAAACTGATGTCTGTTGAAATCCCATTGCTTTGGGATATGTTGCCAGCAGTACCCAGTGCCAGACACTTCAGGAGATGGAAACCACCCCCCCAGAACCCAGTTCTATGTGTATTCCTGCACTGAGAGACGTGTTTCTTCCTTGCCAAAGCCCATGTCCTCCATCTCCCAATTCCTTGGATTTAATGAACAGAACAGCTTCTGTGATGCTGGTATTACCATTTAACTTCTACAATGGCATAAACGGCATCTCTCTCCCCAGGCAGGATCCCAACATTCTGGGTGTTGTTTGGAAACACGAGCAGACAGCTTCCAGGAAAGGATGCTGGATGTGGAAAAGAAGTGAAATACCCTGATATTGGGGTATCTGCTTTACTAAGGAGAAACCAAAGCACACAGAGATGGAGTGACTTGTGCCCATCACATCGCCCCAAGGCACTGAGTGGGATGCAACTCCTGAAAGCACACAGACAAAGTAGGACCTACCAAAACATAGAAACATGGAATAGCTTGGCTTAGAAGGGCTGGATTTTTCCTAGAAAGCCTCACTCTGAAGACTCCAAATAAAAGGGTGACAGGAGAGGATGAATTTGTCCAAGGACATTTCTCCACTTGAAGAAGGGAGCAGGGGAAGATGCAGCCCAGGAAGTGGCTTTGAAGAGCCCCTTAGAATAATAGAATCAGGTTAGAAAAGACTTTTAAGATCATCAAATCCAACCTTGGTCCAGGAGAGGACATCCCACCCATCCCCATTAAAGCCTGACAGTCTTCACATCAATTCAAACCCAACTCCAGCACTTTGGAAGCATGGAGAACTGAGGCCACCCACATGAATGGAGAGAAAGCTGGGATATGGGAGAACTGGGAGAAGCCTGAGCTAAAACACCACCTGGGAAGCACAAGGGGATGGTGTCCCCAGCAGCGCCCTCAATACCTCAGACAGCACCAAACAGCATGGGAAGCAATTCCTGAAGTGCAGCAGATGGAACCAGTTCTACTCTCTGCTGGAACCAGTGGCTCAGGAACCATTCCCCATGGTGTTCCCATGTCCTTGCTATGGAGATGCCTGTGCTATTCCCACCAGAGACACCACCTCCTCTTGCAGCTGCAGCCCTGTGCAACACTGGCTTGATGTTATTATATTGTTCCCCCAATATACCCATTAAACTCAGAGAGATATTCTCTCTCGTCACAAATTCTACCTCAATAAAATGTGACATTTTCCTGCCTTCCCCTATTTATTGCACAACACTTGCTCATTCCCTGCTGCCGATTGAGATGCAGAACTTCCCTGTTCGAGTTTATTATTGCCCTGGTTTTAACTGGGGGAAGAAAATCTGCTCCTTCAGTTCTATTCCTTATGCAGTGATTGAAAAACCTGGAGTGAGCTGCTACAGAGACACAAAGTTCTCTTTAGCCCCCATGAGCTCGCTTGGCAAACCTCAGATTTCCTTTATAACCTTGGATAAATCCCTTGGGATCACGCTGTGAGCTTTTCCCCTTGGCTCAGCTGTCTGGAAAACGGGAATAATGGGAACTTCTTCATTATCTACGGGACAGGTCTGCCTCTTGCAACCTGCTTGTAACAGCACCAAGTATGTGGATGCCTCACGTCAGGTTGGGACTTTTGGGCAGCTGGAGGAATGTGATGACAAATGGGATTTGCAAGAGAGAGAGATGAGATCCTGATAGCTATCAGGCAGAGGTGATAACAGATAAGATAAAGCCTACATGCCTATAGTGCTGTTAAACAAGAAGGGTCGGGCCAGTCTCCTGTACCAATTTGCAGCTAAGTACAACAAAACCCCAGTGGACACCCCAGAGAAATAGGTGCTACTCACTGAGAGTGCAGGGAGCTGCTTATTTACTCATGGCAAGAAGTGTGGAAGCAGCTGTGAGGACCCAGCAACCTGTGATTGCCCTGGAAAATAATCCCATCTTCCTGGCTTTCCGCAATCAGGGCTAGAGAAAAATCAATCCCGAGCTGAGATTGGGTAGAGATAGACAATATTTATGGCTCTGGCACTCAACTCAGGTGCTGCCTACTGAGGAAGGGATCAAGTGTAGCTGTTTGCATGTCCCCTGGGTGCCCAAGTGATGCTCAAATGGACTTGGATTCATCTGCAGCCATGGGTGCTGCCCTCTCTGCCGTCCCTGTGCTAGCCAAGGATTTATAGCAAGGCCATAAATGCATCACCCCCCTATGCAACAGGTCCTATAACTTCATCAACATCTATATATTCATGGAAGCAAAGGAAGGAACAGGGCCTCAAAGACAAGCCTTGCTAGACCCCTTATTTCCTAGCTCTTCCCAGTGGGTTTCCCTGCCCAGGGCAGGTTCTCTGTACACAGCCACATTGCATAAGGAACAAATAGATCCTGCCAGATGCTCCCCAGGTTTATTAATGCTTATTAACCCCTTAAAGTCCACATGGAGGCCAGGAGGCACTCATTGCTTTGCCTGTTGAGAGCAGTCACAGTGATGCTCAGTCTCAGGGGATGGAGGGAGCAAGGAACTGATAGATACCAACCCTATAAGACACAACCAAACCCTGCCTGCCCCATCCGCCCAACCACAAGCACCTATTGCCCAGCAACCCTGCCCAGCCAAGCCATGGTGATGCCCCAAGAGCATGGAAAGCAGCACTGGGCGGTCCAGCAGACCCCCAATACAAGCATCACCGGGAGGATTTATGGGGCTGTCCTGGTGACAACACCGTGTCTGTAACTGCAGAATGGCAGCTGTAAAAAATCCCATTTGCCAGCGTATTAGAATCCCATTAACGTTCCCAGTGGAGAAATAACACCGGCCCTCCTGGCGGGATTAAAGGGACTAGGACTCAGCCTCGGCGGTTTTATGGCCCTCTCCCCCATTTGCTGATCAAACTGACAGATATAAAGCTGCAGGCAAGAAGTGTCCTTGGCCCATAAGCCCCATAAGGACAAGAAAAGCCTTTGAAGCAACACAAGTGCTATTCAGCAGGAGCCAGCACTGCCAAGGGAGGGAAAGGGGCCATTTCGGCTTCCTTGCAGCATCCTCTCTCCTTCAGCTTCAGTATTGCAGGGGAAGATGCAGCACCACAGAGACATGGCGGGAAGGACAATGGGACAAGCACTGGTGCTGCTTCCCATCCGTGTCCACATAGAATAACAGATTGGTTGGGTCTTTAAAGACCTGTTTTGACAAACCCATGGGCAGCTGCATCGTTATTGTCATGATCGCTCATAAACACCTATTGATTGTCTGAGGATGCTGTAGGGAACAAAAGGAAGCAGATGGAGCTGCACTAATGGGCAATCCCACCCAAAAGACTCAGAGCAAAGGGTGAACATCAAACTCCAATGACTTGCCATGGTCGCCAGGGCAGAGGAGACAGCGTGTGGCAGGACATGGGCAGCCTTCCCCATTCCCTGGGCTCTCAAGCACGGCCTGGCTAGGGACAATAAATACATAAGTATGTGCTGCTTGCTCAGCATGGCTGTAAATAGTTCATGAACTCCAGGAGATTTATTCCCCTCTTCCCACCTTTACGAGCCCACAGCAGCCATGAAAAGATGGGAAGGTTCATGGTTTACAGCCACCAACCAGAGGGTCAAGGGGGAACAGGGAGCTTGGTGCTACATGAGAGAAGCAAGTGGGACTCATGGGAACAGCAGGCACAGACCCACCAACATCGGCTCATCCAGCTGGTACCCACTCCCCAGAACAGGAATGATGTGCAATGGCTTTTCCTAACCCTCACGAGGTCCCTGAGGATGATCCCATTTGCTGCCTACCTTCATCTCGGAATGACTGCACCCACCAGCCCTTCTCCAGAGGTTTACAGTGGGATGTTACACAAAGCCAGGAGAACCAGCTCCTCCTGGGAAAATGGTCCATCCACAAGAGATTTCCAACGCAAAGAGGATGCAGGAGGCATTAGGAGGTAATAAAGAGGTATCAGCATCACAGCCACCCCAGGGACAAACCCGCACAGCTGAGGACTGCACAACTAACTATTCATCCAAGCTTTCATTTTGAGCTCCCAGCTTTATTTCCAAAGCAAATTTGAGCAGATAGGGCTGGTCCAGAAGGATTTCTCCCATTCCCACCTTTCCCTCGGCAGCACCTAACAAAAGGGCCGGCAAAGCGTGTTGTGGGAGCTCCACACCACGCACCCACCCCTCCTTCCCACCAGCACCAGCGCTGTAAAGGCTTTATCAATCCCTGGAGCCATCCAGCCTCCCCTGCTAGGTCTCTTTATTATGTGCCTTGACATTTCCAAGGGTTATATTTCCGCCTGTGAGAACCATCAGTCCAGCAGCACACAGTAATATATGGAGTAATAGAGTCTCAGCACAGCAGGTTTAATCTCATATTGCTGAAGCCCCTGGTGTCCTAGCTGAAGTAAGTCAGTCATTAGGAATTCCTTTCTCCCGACTGCAAGCTTGTTTTGGTTTGGGGTTATTATTTTTCCCCTAAAGAGAAGAAAAACACTCCAGATTGATTTATGACTTTCCCATTCCCTCCTCTGCAATGGAAACTGGCTGCAGGGCAGAGATGGAGAGAGCCCAGCGCCTGCTTTCCCTGCCAGCCAGCACAGGGACACCCTGCCACTGCCACCACCGGCTGGGTGACACCTTGGGGACCCTCAGAGCCCTTTGCAGAGGTGATTCCACAGCTTCACCCCAGCAGATCTACCAGGAGTGCTCAGGAGCCATAGAAGAAGCCAATGAGAGGGCTGGCCCCAAAGGGAGAAGGGAATAGAACAGTGATGTTTTCCATGGTGCCAAGTTGGTTTTGGATGGATGAGGCAGCAAATAGGGAAGCAGAGAGTGGAAAAGCAGATTTCCTCTTAAGAAAGGGGTTGAGCCCATCAAAGGCAAAAGCTTTAGGAGCAGATCAAAGATGTGCTGAAGACACCAAGCTGGCCTGACCACAGGAGGAGCCTGGTGCTCCCATGCCCATGGGTCATGTTCCTCCAGACCAAGAGCATCAGATTGACCTCCCAGTCTAACCACAGCACTGGGGAGAAGATGTGAGCAGGAAACCATTTTGTTTTCTCTAGGAATCCCAACCATCTGGGAAAGATGAGCTTCAGAGGGGAGTCTGATCGAGCACGACACGTAAGCAGTGACACATTGCACTGCTGGAGATAGGATCTTGCTTTTCCACCTCCATCCCAGCCATCCCAATGCTCTGCTGCATGTATACTGCATGCAGCAGCTCCCAACCCACCACAAGCTGAAGCCCAGTATCCAACCTGATGCTCACTGGTGTTTCCTGTGGCATCTGGCAGTGCAGCAGCTCCTTCAGGAGCATCCCAGCTCTGCACATAGAGCTGCAGCTCTCCCAGCCAATGTCTCCTCACTCAAAGCCCTGGAGCCCATCAGCTTCTGCAGCTGATGGCAGAGGAGCAAGTGATGCAGTAAGTACTCTGCTGCTGCCTGAGCATCCCAGCACACCCTCATAGCTATGACAGCCATGGAAGTACCGCAGCGTGAGCCCAAAGCAAGGCTTGAACACACATCTCTCGATCCCTCATGTCGTGTTCCCATAACCATAAGGATTATCAGACTGTAAAACTAAAGCCAGGATTAAACCAAGGACAATAATGGGGCTGGCAACCTTCTGGAGCCATCTTAGGGCAAGAGGGCCCAGAGGACAGACTTTGTGCACAGCTCCAAAGAGGGAGAATGAGGCGACACAGATGCGCACAGCAATGCCAGATGCCAGCTTCAAAGCCCCATGGAGAGAGCCTGCAGCACCACATCCACCTCTACCTGGAAAGAACAAACTCCACTGCAGCCTCCAGCTCCTCCGAGCCCTTCCCAGACTCCCAGGAGAGATGAGTGATAGTGAAAGGCTTTATCTCAGCCCCCCCCAAAGCAGGAAAACCAGAGGAAGAGCCAAGGACACCATTCCCAAACAGCTCAATGGAAGGACTTGAGGCACCTCTCCATACCTGTGGCCTTGGCAACAGGTTTTGCTCCATGGTAGGAGCTTTACTCATCTCATTGCTTCTTTCCCCTCGAGCACGATTATTCCTGGGATCATAGCTTCATGGAGGAACAAGATAACAAGGTGCCAGGAATGATGCCAGAGCTCCTGGGTTTAATCCATGCGGAGCTAGCTGACATTTCCCAGTTGAAATCACTGGCTCCATCAGAGCAGAGGATGCTCTGGCAAGTGCCAGATAGCAAATGGGAGGACATGGACACAGCATTGAGATGCTTCACTCAGCTGTATTGGCCATGGCAAGCAGGGAGCTCAGCTGCCTCTCCATTTGGACAACAGCAGAGGATTCGGGATCATATCTGAGCAAGCAGGAGCCACGTGGGCTTCCAGATGTCCTTTGGGGCAACAAATGCTGCTGGAGAAACCCAAGGAGTTTCAGAGCACACCTATAGCATCTCTGCACTGGCTTTCGAAGCCCCAGTAACCAGCATGGTAAAGATGCCTATGCCAAAGCAATGGGTATGGGGGCAAAGAGGTCACTGGGGATATAAGGACCCAAGATTTCAATGCACTGTATCTTCTAAACCATGAGGATCAGTCCCAGCATGCTCTTCCAGCTTGGGAATCCCAAACCAGCTTGGCTGAGCTCCCCAGGTGAAGCCATAGACTCCTGTGTTTCCCAGGTATCAGGGCAGCCCAGCCCTATAGCAGCACATAGGGATCCTCTCCTGCCACCAAACCAATCCCTGCTGTATTGATTACATTGCCATTAGCAAGAATCCCATTCCAGTGAGACTGGAGAGGCAGTGACAGTGCTATTGAGCCTGCCTAAGAGGGAAAAATGCATTTCAATCCAGAGGTGCCCCATTCCATAGCCAGCATCCCTGGTAAAACCTGCTTAAAGACAGGCAGAAGATCCCCTCTGCTACAAATCCCAGCCACGCTGACAGCTCCTGTGCATATCCCTATTTTCCCAGCTCCTTGCTTCCTTCCCATCAGTTGCTTTTGTGCTAGGGAGGGCAGCAATCACCCCTTCCCATGGGATCTGGGATCCAGGGCTCAATCTCCCAGCCTCAACTAAAGCAAAGGGGTTTCCTACTGTAAAAGTGATTCCTGTCTTCCCTTATGATGTTGAAGGTAGGTTTATACCCCAACCTGGCTATTTAAGCCCCTCCAGCTCCATCAATAAGGCTTTCCACAGGGATGCAATTCCAGGATGGGCGACTCATCAGGCAGCACATCCTGACACAGCCCAAGGATGCTGCAGCACCACAGCAAAGCATTTCCCTATGCAGAGCAGCAGGTACAGAGCTGGGGAGCCCAAGCTGCAAGGCTTTGGTATAGAAAAGAAGCTGAAATTTCTCCCTCTCTTTTGTCAGGTCAAATTTACTGCAAGAGGAGAACGTTCCAGGAGGGATTTGTCATTGTTTGTGGCAGTTTGGAAAGCTCCTAAATACGCTCCATGCAATCCTGGATGTAAATTGAATAGAAGGAAAAGCAATTTGCGAGGCATTAAAATCCCTCTGCAGGTTCCTTTCAAGTGATCGATGTCTTAAACCGCGATGTTATCTACACGTAACCGAGTTGGGCAACACAATCCAATCCCCCAAGTCATTGCCTTCCCAGGTAACTCATCAGCCCATGGACCAGATTCCCTCTGACCTCAGCACAGGCAGTGCTGTGCCTGCAAAGCTCTCAACTCCCTGTCTCATAGCGACTTTAGCACAGAGCAAGGGAAGCTGCACAGCTGGATTTCGGGATGCAGCACTGTGCTCCCACCGAGCAGCATCACAGCCCCAAGTGCCTGCAAGAGGGAACCAGGACCACCTTTATTTGTGCATGATGCATAAACCCCGGGTGACACTGCTTGGTTTGAAGCTGTTAACCCTTCACAAGCACAGTTATCAGCCCCATGCAGCGTGTCCTCACAGCTCCCCCACCGAAGCACAGGCAATCTGCAGCAGAACGGGAGCAATCACTGCGTCCCTGTTCCCTAGGGAAGTGTTTCTTCGGGAGGAGATTCAGTGTGCTGCCATGCAAGTCCCAAGGCAGTGTGTGGAATGTAGATCCGAGATCATACAGTGGAACAAACAAGTGGCAATCGTGGCCATCAAACTCCCAGGTCATGCCCGCAGCCTATTCATCTCCATTGTGAAAAGATCCATGTCCACTGCACCAAGGATTGATAAAGGGGAGATTCAGGTTGGATACAAGGAAGAAGCTCTTCCCTGTGAGGGTGCTGAGGCGCTGGCACAGGGTGCCCAGAGAAGCTGTGGCTGCCCCATCCCTGGCAGTGCTCAAGGCCAGGTTGGACAGAGGGGCTTGGAGCAACCTGCTCCAGTGGAAGGTGTCCCTGCCTGTGGCAGGGGGTGGGATTGAAGAAGCTTTAAGGCCCCTTCCAGCCCAAACCAGTCTGGGGTTCTGTGATTTCATGTAAGTTTTACTTCTGCTCATATACCAGTGTCCACTGGTTGTTACTGGAGTCCACAGGGCAGTGCCACCAGCATCCATGGAGCGGGCAGGGGCAGGGCTGCTCTGGCTCCATATTAGGAATTTCTGCAGGTCTGCACAGATTCAGACTCTCCAAAATAGAAGTTTGTGAATATGAGGGAAGTACCACGTGTCCCATCAGTGGCTGGGAAAAGGGAAAGTCGGGCATGGTTTGGTCCAGGTGAACTCTGGATTGAAATCTGCCATTTATGCAGCATTACCAACAAACGCGCCATCAAGAGCAATGCAAAATGCCAAATGAGAGGGGCAGATCACTGAATGAACACATTTCTCCTGCTCCCAGCCTTCATGCTGCTTCTCATCCTCAGCTGCTTACAAAGTACCAGGTCCTTCAGTGGATAAGAAACATTCACTGTTGAGAATGTTTTACTTCCAACTCACTGACGTTCAATTAATCACCGGAAATAGATGAGCACTAAAAGTGTGAAAGGAAAACACATCCAAAACCCCCAACCCTACACATGGCTCATTTCTTGTCCTGTCATTTGCATACCCTCCCACACAGGGAGCCTGCAATGGCACGGTGGAGTTTCACATCAATATACAATTACAGGTTGTATTCAGCAAACACAGGCCACAAGCAAAAGCACCCTTGGGAAAGAACAAGCACCAGGAGTCCACCCAGGTTCCCAGCCTGGGGAAGCCGGGGGGAGTAGAAGGGTGTCCCATCTGCAAACACAGCAAAGAGCTGAGCAGTGACACTGGAAGTGAAGTGGGGGCAGGTCCCTCTGCAACAGAGAACTAAAAGTCTCTCAAAGTGAACGGAGGGAACGCTCGGTGTCTGCTCTCCTCCACTTCATGCAATCGGCACAGAAGAATGAAAGGGAAATGTCGGAGTCGAGGGAAAAAGGAAGGACAGAAACCACAGAGAGTCTTCAGAGGCATCAAATGTATAAAACTGAGCACAATGGAACTGTGAGAGAACAAAACTGGCTGCAGTCAATACACAGGTGAATGAGATGTCCTCACTTTCAATAGATAACATGAAAGATGGCACCGGTACGATTCCGGTAGGCTGAGCACAGCTCAGAGCTGGCTCACACAGCCCCTCAGCAAGAGCGAGATAGCCTTTTAGTCCCGATGGCTGCTCAGATGCAGGGTTCAGAGCTGCCACATTCAGCCTCCAGCAGCAAAGCCAGCTTGAACACTTGCTCTTCCTCAGCCCTACACTCCCCTTGCTGAAGAGCAATGGGTTTAGCACATCTTCAGATGCGGCACAAGGAAACAAGCACACACAAGCAGAAATGAACAAAACCCCAAGCAAACAGCTCTGAGGGCTCACTATGATGTGGACAGTGGAAAGGACCCAGCTCCTTCACAATCAGTCTGGTTTTAGAGACCCAACTTTGAGCTAACAGTGATTCCTCCCAGACCCAGAGCCCATAGTGGGCAGCGCAGGTGCACAAATGCATCTAAAGGAGCCAGACTTTGTCTGCAGGGATAAGGGACTGGGCATAGCCACCAATGCGCTGTATGAGGCACTCACAGCCGGTACCTATCCAAGCTGTGGTTTTCACCTGAGGAACACACATAGCACATGAAATTACACAGCCATTTTCATGCGATCCCAGACTGGGCTGGGTTGGAAGGGACCTTACAGCTCATTCAGTTCCAACCCCTCTCAGCACCCTCACAGGGAAGAATTTCTGCCTAAGAGCTCATCTCAATCTCCCCTCTGGCAGGTTAAAGCCATTCCCCCATTCCAAACCTGACCTCATCCAGGCTATAGTGCTCCTGAGGTACTACACCTGATGTACACAAAGATCTATTCAAGTGCAACCTGGACAGCGTGAAGCAAGAGTGACTGTTTAAGTTCTCTATTACATAGTATTATAGTATTACAAATAGTATTATACTATTTCATAGTATCTGACACAACAAGTGCTGAATCAGAAGTCAGGCTCTTAGGTGCCTGACTTACCAAAGAAATGCCCCTCCACGCTAAGTAAGGCCTCATAAAGACACACTTATTAATGTATGAAAGCCCCAAATACACTGTGACCAGAACGCAGGCTGAGCTTAGCACTGTGCCCGCTTTGTTTTCTTGTTCACATAACCTGTTATTTTACTTCTCCATTTAATATTCCCACAACTAGAACACATAACTAACGATTTCCACTGCACTTTCATGGGCACAGACAGTGCCAAACCAGAAGCCCACAGGAAGCAGTCCTAACTGGGTCTCCTGCGATAAGCCCTGTCTCTAGCAGGAACCCTCGCTGACTCCAGGTTCACTAACAGACCGCCCTCATCCTGTCTGGAGCAGTCACTGCTGCTCCTGGAGAGGCAGTTTTCCAAATGATGCAGCCAGGAGAGGAAAAAAGCGACAGAAAGAAAAACCCCACAGGGCTGTTTGGGCGTTGTTTGCATCTGTGTACGGTGTAATCAGGAAACGAGGGTCAGCTACGAAAGATACAGAGTTCTGCACATGACAACCAAAACACAGATGCGCTGCTTGCCACCCAACCCAAAAATATAATAGTGAGCCATGTGTTGGCAGTCCCACATTCCTAACGTTTTCACTTCAAACTTTCTGCATTCACTGCTTTTCTTTCTGCTCACTTCAAACACAACACCAGAAAGATCTCCCCTGTGAGGGTGCTGAGGCGCTGGCACAGGGTGCCCAGAGAAGCTGTGGCTGC
>JANHGB010050403.1:33856-46616 GCA_026283785.1 Coracopsis vasa | reverse complement strand
CAGAGTAGAGGGGCAGGATCACCTCCTTCGACCTGCTGGTCACGCTCCTTTTGATGCAGCCCGGGATACAGTTGGCTCTCTGGGCTGCAAGTGCACACTGAAGCCAGCTCATGCTAAGTTTCTCATCACCCAACATCCCCAAGTCCTCCTCCATAAGACTGCTCTGAATCTCTTCTCTGCCCAGCCTCTAGCAGTGCCTGAGATTGGCCCGACCCAGGTGTAGGAACTTGCACATGGCATGGCTAAACTTCATAAGGTTGGCATCAGCCCACCTCACAAGCGTGTCAAGGTCCCTCTGGATGGCGACCCTTCCCTCCAGTGTATCAACTGAACCAGCATGGTGTCATTTCAAAACAGGACTAAAAAGCCTGTAGTAATGCACAGTAGAGATTCTATCAATAAAAAAGAAAATTATGCAAAGATTGCAAACATATCATAGAATGGTTTGGGATGGAAAGGATATCAAGATCAACTAGCTCCAACCCCCCTGCCATTGGCAGGGATACCTCCTGCTAGACCAGGTTTCTCAAAGCCCCATCCAACTTGGTCTTGAACACTGCCAGGGATGGCGCATTCAAAAATACCTTGGGCAGCCTGTTCCAGTGCCCCACCACTCTCACAGAAAAGAATTTCTTGCTACTATCCAATCTAAATCTCCCCAAACCAAGCTTTTGCACCCTGCAACAGCATTTTCCCATCACTCAGAAAATTATTTGTGAATGTTCTGAATGTGACATTTTATCGTTTTGGATTTTTATGATTTCTCTTTGCAGAGGAGCAGGGAGAGGAAGACAATGTGAATGGCAGGAAATGGAAATGGAAGACTTGTGAATTATTACTTACGTGCATTTTCCAGAGTGATATATTTAATCTTAGCAACTTTGTGATCACAATGTTTTAACATACACATGCTTAAGACAACACACAAGAACGATACAATCTTGTGGTAAGATTGTTATAAACGAATGCTTGGGGTTTTGTGCTGACCTCATTGAGCAGATTTTTCGTAATGCAAGAAATGCAGTTGCACAGGCTCAGTTACTGGCATAAATCACTCTCTAATTCGTTGATGGCAGGGTTGGGGAGAGAGGAAAAATTTCTTTTGAAGTGCACAGCAACATACAATTTGACCATTAAGTTCCCAAATGAAGTGAGTCAACATTTTTTGAGAAGATTCTATCTATGGTGCTCTTCCAAGCATTGTTAGTATAAATTCTAACTGTGCAACTCGTAAGAAGCACAGCTGAGGTCAGTAGAAGTATCTGCCGAGTCAAATGTATTAAATCAAGTCTTTGGGTGATAAGTGGTAACATCCAGAAATTGCTGCTAGAAATAAGAACCTTTTAGCAGATAGCGTATACAGCACACAGAACTATACATATACATGTATTTATGTATATACGTATGCATTTTTTTGATGGCTAAAGTTACACAGAGTGTATTAGTTTTATAGGTGAATTCTGTTGATTTGCGATTCTTCTGAATACCCTTTGGCTGCTCAACAGCTTCCAACTTCTGCCGCCATTAAAATAAGCTAGGTATACTACTTCTTTGGCTGATAGGACAAAGTTTTCTTGAAACCAATGAGATTTGAAGTTCACAGCAACAATTAAAATACAGTAATAGGGAGATGGGTACCCAACACCAGAAAAAAAATTCTTCAAGGCACTATGACGGAAGAGGAAATCGGGATGTTTTGAAGTATTCTCCTCTTAAGTCCTGTAGATACAAGTCAGTATGGCATCCGGCCCTATTCGCTAGAGCATCTAAATGGCACCTTAAGCCAGACAGAAATGTGGATCAGACCAAGCATGTGCTGGAGACATAAAAAGCAGGAAGGAGAAAACAGTGCAGTATCTCAGAATTCTTTACACTTTCTACTGGTAGAAACTTGAGGTCAGAGAGAAATCTTATGTACAGAACAGCCCTGAAACATACTAAAGGAAGTCTTTAAATGACACCAGCTTTACTGTCATTAACTCATTATCAGACTGCCTTCAGTCGCGTACTTGTGTTCCAAACTCTAGACTCTGCTGTAGTTTAAATCCAGCCAGAATAACTCGGAACAATGCAGCCACTCATTCACTCCCCCTCTTCTTCCACCCCAATCCTGGCGGGGTGGGCGGGAGATTCGAAAGAATGCAATCCCCAATGGTTGGGATAAGAACAGTCCAATAACTAAGGGTATAATACACTGCTACTACTACCACTAATAATAATAATAATAATAACAACAACAACAACAAGGGGAGAGAATATTAAACTAAAAAGGTAAGGAAAGAAAAAAACCAAACACAAGTGATGCACAGTACACAACTGCTCATCACTCACCAACCAATACCCAGCCCAACCCAAGCAGCGTCTGCCCTTCTGGGTGACTTCCCCCAGTTTATATACTGGTGCTGTGGTATGGAATACCCCTTTGGCTAGTCTGTGTCAGGGGTCCTGTCTCTGCTTCCTCCTGGCTTCCCGTGCCTCTTCTCACTGGCAGAGCATAAGAATGAAAAGTTCTTGATTGGGGTAAGCATTACTAAGCAACAACTAAAACACTGGTGTGTTATCAGCATTGTTCTCAGAACAAAGGTGAAAACACAGCACTGCACCAGCCACTAAGAAAGAGAAAAATAACTGTTACAGCTGAATCCAGGACAGACTCCTGTTAAGGTCAAATTTTCAAATGTTTCATTTTAATCTCAGACGAGGAACATATTCTCGTATAGCTTTAAGAAATGTAACTTGGACAACTTAGACTAGCATTGTAAAACAGAACAATTCATGAAGGACTGTACGGAAAAGCTGTATCACCTGCATCCATAGCATCAAGTGAGTTTTATTCTCATATTTAATGGAATAACATGTGTTCACCTTCCTTGTGAGTACAGATATGGAGTAATGACCAGACTAAAAGGAACATCAATCTTTTTGATATATTGTCATAATTTTATGAGAGCTGATCACCAATAAAACTGACCAGCATCCATGTCAGTCCAGAATGACAATACTGAAACACTGCAAAGTACGATTCACAGATGTCAACAAATAAAACAATATTTTATTTTCTCTCCAGGAGTAGGAAGTTGAAAATAGGCCGTCAGCTGATTCCTAGAGCCTGTGCTTTTCTCAGGAAAACTTGTTATGACATGCAACTGCCAAGAGATTAAAGTGAATCCAAGGCTTTCAGAGTTAGCAGGGAGAATACTTTTCTCTAGGTAGCTTTTACAGTTTCTACATTAATCTTGCACCCCAGGCTATCATAGGTACCACCTTGATATACCATGTGAATACAACCTCCTTGCTTTACAGACAGCATTTATTTACAAATTATCTTGTAACAAACAGATAAGCAGAAATGAAGGGAACCAGAATGACAGAAGTAGCCTTCTCAGACCCAGCTTAATCAATTGCATTAAAAAGGTTCTTGTATTATTATGCAGAAGGCTCAAAAAAGGTTTGATAGTTCCCTTCTAGCATTCACAAGCTGAGAAATTCATTTATTTTCGTTTTGCAGTTTAATTAACCACAGAAACTTTCAAGTGGTTAATTCCAGGTTTTTGTGAAGATGATTTTGCAAGGAGATTCCGCTTCAGCTGACTTTTGACCAATCTTGTGCATTAGCACGGTTTACCTGGGGAAGGCTACTGAAAAAGAAGTAATTCTTCTTTTTTTTGAAATTTAATCCTACTTTTGTCTTAGTGAGTTATATCATTAGGTAAAAAAATTTAAAATTGAACAGTATAACTGTGAAAAGTATTGTCCAGATTTCATTTCAAGCCCTGGACACCACATTTCATGGACTGTTTATTTAACGAGGCATGCATTTGAAAGGTTAAATCAATATTACTTTCATAGCCCAATGCTTCATAAGCTTATGTTTCATTACAGATTGTACATGTGCTGAATTCTTGTCTAATGACCATGTAACAGGGCACGTTCAATTATTCTCTTAGGGTTTTAGAAAGAAACAGGAAGTTTAGCTATAAACAATGCAGTCATAGAATAAATTTCACCACAGCAAGTTCATCTGAAAAATATGCATTCTTTTTAACCCAGCCAGGAATGGCATTAGGAGAACCAGCATCCTGCTGCACTCAGGCTTTTTTTTTTTTTTTTCGGGTATTTTTTTTTTTTAAGGGTCTTTTTTTTTTTTTTTTTAGTTTTTTTTTTATTTTAGTTAATACTGGATGTTTTGTGATGAGCATTACTTGAAAAATGGGAATACTGAATCAAAAGCAGCTGCTAGAAATCACAGGATAAATAACAAGTTTGCTAAATTTAGTATATATTATGAAATACATAGAGTGGAGGAAGAATCAGCCATTGTAAATTTTTATCAGCTGGGAAAGAACTACTACAGAATACTTCACTCTTTATTTATAAAATAAAAGAAAAATGAGAGACATTAACTAATGACAAAAAATTTACCAGGAAGGTGTCAGCTGATCTAAACTAAATTTAAGACTGAAATACATCTAATTTTTTATTATATTTCTGCTTTTAACTCCTTTTAATAATCTAAAGAAAAAAAAAAACACCTAAACTGTAGCATTAATGAAATAAGAACAACTGTTATTCTCTGGCTTCCAGTTGTGCCCAGAAAAAGAATACTACTATGTCACATCTTTTAATTGCTCTAAAAATAAAACAAAGAGTAAGTACAGTTGGATTATTAAAAGCAAATAATCAGTAATGTTGCACTATACTAATAAAGCAAAAAAAACTACTTCAGTCAGCCATCTATTTAATTGTAACTAATTTTAATATACTTAATGCCAAGGTTTTACTTATTTTATAATTTTCACGTGGGGAAATAAAACATCCAAAAACATAACAATGACATAACATAACAGATTATGTCATAGCAGAGATTCTGCGAAATACTTTACATCAAATAGGAAACAAAATGTCTATTTTTGAAAGACTGAGGTTGCCCAAAAAATAATTAAATACATGTTTAAAACCAACACTTCCAAGTGGCTGACACCCAAAATCCGACCTATCTAAAAACTGAAGAATTGTTCTATCCGTTTTAAAATCATGCCATTTACACCCACACTACATACACTTACAGGAGTATGTATATACCTACAGCATATCTTGTATACATTTGTCCTGTGCTGGCCTGATAAGAGCTGGCCAGCAGAGGGAGCAGAAGTTAATAAACAATTTTTCTGAGAACAAAGATGAGAATCATTCATGCTACATCAAGCACGGAACTAAATGAAAGGAACACAGTATTGGCTGTCCCATTAATAAAAAAAAAACTGTGGTGGAGAAAAAGGAATTCTATGAAATGTTTTTGGCTGGGTTTGCTTTTTTGCTATGGGGTTTTTCTGTTGTTTCGTTGGGTTTTTTTAAAGCAGGTAAGACAAAAACACAAGGAAGTAGATTGAGCTTACCTTTGAACAAAAATACATGCATTTGTGTATGATAGAAAAAGTACATCCTTACCAGAAACGACAAAATGTTTTCTATATTTGTACTCTATAACATTAATCTATTGTTTCTAGATACCTTTTTCTGTATTTTGTTACTTATTGTAAAGTTTTTACCTGTAGGTTAATCTCTGCTTCATAGAAAGTTAAGCAGGAACAGTAGTGCCTCTCTGAGTCTATATCAGTCAAAACCACCACAAAGAATGTTGGCTGTTTTCTCTCTTTCGAAAGCTGCCATCCTCCAGGCTGGCAAAACTAACGGTAAAAAGAAAAAAAAAGATGACACACATATAGTTAAGCAGTAATACCAATTATCTTCAGAAATACAAAAAATATTTTTTAACAATACAACAAAACACGATCTGAAACAAGCTCATTTTATTTACAGCAAACATATTCAGGGTTGCAAATTCAGAGAAAACGGGGCAAACCAAGTAAGTCTTGGAGTTGGTCAGAATGATACACATCTAGCTCTGTAGACCTCAGGGGAGACATAATAAACCCTACAAACTGAAGATGTGCTCCTTTGAATTCAGTATTCAAGATTATCCTTGCAGGGTTTAACAGGTAACAACAGAAATAAATTGACACATTGTGCAGGCAGGTTTCATTTGGAGAACAGGTTAGAAGTTGAAGCTGAAACTGGCGTGTCTTGGAATGTCTCTACATTTTTAATTTCTTCACTTATTTCTCCATTAATTTATCTAATCAAACAGAGATATTCCACTCTCACTTACTTGCAAAATTATTCAATACTTATTACTACAAAAGACTACTTACAGAGCATTATTTTTCATCCATTTATGAACTACCTCTGTAAATTTCAGGTGAACATTTGAAATTTTACAAGAGGTCATATCATTGCAGGGATATAAGTTTTGCCACCCCTGTGAAAAATATGTTAAAGTTTAGTGACTTCTTAGTGACTTTAGTGACTTCTCAGGAACAAAGAAAATCACTTGCTTCTTGGATTCAATTAGGCTGCAGTTCTCCAAATAATTCGTATGTACTTCAAATACTACATGTTTCCAAGCTTTTGTAGCAATGAGCAGACTAAACACGCAGTATTTAAAACACACATCAAATAAGCCTAAGTCCTTTTAGCATTTGTTCCTTCAAGCTGACCAGGGCTGTGGCAGTGCAAGTCACCAGAACCAAAGACAGCAGTTCTGACCTCAGAAGGGAGATCCACAAACAGCATGAAGAAAAAGAGAACTATAGCTCAAAAGCAAGTGAAAAGTGTATGTTTTCAGGTTGTTTTTTTTTTAAAATGACTAGCATACATCATCGGTTAATAACTTGTAATAGAAGAGTATGCTGAAATTCACAAATAAGTTTGCTGAAGATTTGTGAGATGGCCTGTATGGAATTTTGTATTCACTGCTGCTTTTACTAAAGGCTGAAGTCACATACATGAAAAATTCGCAAGTACATTACCATTAGCAAAATTATAAACTTAGAATTACATGTGGTGAAGGCAATAGCCCCTGTATGTATTAGGAATAAAAAAAAAATTAATTAAAAACCCCAAACCACCCACACACCAAGCATTTCTAGAATTGTTAAACAATGTGGATACCAAAGGAACCAGAGAGAGAGGTCAAAATCTCCTGTTTCCAGCATCTGCTCCTTTCTGCTGTACAGCTGTTAAAAACTGCAAGAGCATGCAGAGTAAGCTGTAAACAAACATTTACTACAGATTCATCTTTAGAACCTCTACAATAAAACCTGGGTAGTCTTAGGTGACTAGCAGCTAAAACTCTGCCTCTGAGATACAATTTATTTTACAATCCTGGGAAAATCTTCAAAACCCAAGTTTTCTCATGTTACATTCTTCAAATTCTAGATAGTCAGCTTAACACTTCTGAGTCTGTATCCTCAGAAGTGCTAAGCACCCCCTCCTGCATCTAAGAATAACTGTTCTGAACATCAAAAAGTACTATGAGAAAAGACATTCTAGTCATCCCGAGCAAAGCATTCAGTATTAGTCCATGATAATACTGGCCTAATCTCCCTTTGTTTTTCATCCCATGTCAGTTAAAAATAAGAAGATACCACTATGAGTCCTGCAGGGCTGCTATAAAGATAATGTAATATGGTCAATATATATAACATCATAACAAAAGCACCACTTAAAAGTTTGACAATAAAATCATTAGACTTTTGTATGTATTGCAGAGTTTAGGTGGCGTGTGGTAAATGAAGCTTGGAATCTGTAGCTCAAATAAGATAAAAACCCCCAAACTCTGACTATTTGCTCAACAAGTATGAGACAAAATGCAAAGAATGCAGTAAGATTCTGTTAATAACGGAAACATTTCCACGGTATACCATTAATACGGAATCATCCATACAAATTAAGGTTGCTCATGCAGTCCTAGCTCTGGCACTTCTTAAGCTCTGAACGCTTGAGTTTACAACCAGCACTCTTTCAGACCTGCCAAGTCTACCAATTCTGACAGGAGCTCCTTGCTGGTGTCACTGCCCTTTACCTTTACGGGTAATTTCCCATCTCATATGCATAAGCAGTAATCTATCAGAATTTTAGCTGTCTGGAATTCCTGGACAAAGGACTATTCTCCATACACCAAACACCACCTATTAAAGGCACAGAAGAGCCAGTCTATCCAGATAATCCACAAACAATGTATTGTGCACCCAAATGACAGATATGTGAGCCTGGGATGTGCGGGTCGTGCATTGGTGGTTTTCACATGATGCACACAGGCTATCAATTTTGAACTCTGAGCTATTCCTAAGTTAACTTTGAATATACTTTTTGTGTTTATTTTTAAAATAAAATACACTGTAATAAGCCTTTATTAGCAGGAATATTGCGTAAAATTTATCCCAACATCTGCCCTGTAAACTGGGAAATGCAAAGGGAAAACCAACAGCTAAATTTTTTATTATCAGAAGTGTTAGTTGATGTGGGCAGGCTGCTCTCAATAGCAATCTCTCAATCTTTACGCATATCTAAACCCTACTCATGTCGGTAAGAATTCTTCCCTATTTCAAAATGATCTTGTGTGTAAGGTATGCTTTCTAGATGTAACTGTTTTACTAGAAAATAACAATTAGTGATTTTTAAGGAAAACAGATGAAGTAGAGTACACTCACTGGCTACACAGGGTATCTGTGTTTTCAAATAAACTGGAAGGAATTTATAAATATAGAGATTGAGGATAAAGTCAACATGCTTCCCCAAGAAATTAAACAATGAATGATTCTCAGTTTCCTTAAAATAAGGTGATAAATATTAGTACAATATTTGACATGCAAACAACATTGAGAAGAATGTCCAAACTAGTATAAATACAAGCTACGATACAGTATGATTACCAGCATGGTCTGGCCACTAAGAACAAGAAAATGTTTCCTTACCAAACCAGATGCTATACCAAAACAGACAAAAGCACCACTGTGAATATAATTCAAAGGTCATGTGCTTCTTCTGTAAACAAGAAAAAAATCCAGGAGTTTAAAAATGAACATGCTTCCATATTGTTTCACTTATTTGCCAGAAGTCCTGGAACGAGAACGTAACTTCTACTAAAGATAGTGAAAATTGAAAATAATCAGATTGACCAACTCATTATTTATAGAAATAAGCCTCTAATGCTGGCGAGTGCTTAAATTCAACTCCAGATTACAACTGATTCCCTTCTAAAATCTGGTGCTAATAACCAGAAGCTGCACTGAAGAATATGTAAGAGATCTTATATTCAAGGTGCTGCAATGACATTTCAAGCACTGTTTGAAACTGCAGGTTCCCAATGAAGCAAAGAATTTTCTCTTGATTATACCCACAAATGTTTTCAGACTAAACAAGAAACCAGACAGATTCTTAAATGATGCACAGTATTTTAAAACAATGTAACTGGGTTTGTTACCTTTAAAAATTTTATGTCATGTCATCACCACAAGCCTTCTCTCTAAAGTGTAGACATGATTAATGAATGTTTAGAAGCGACATTTGTTTCTTCTAATTTTTGTAAGCCAAACATGTCAACATTGCTTGATTCAGAAATTTGTTCCTTCTTTCCTACCTAGAGTCGTAGGCGTACTCCTACTCCCTGCCCCGTCCTTCTCTTCTAAAATAAATCATTTGCATAGATCAGCTTATACCTTAGATATACTGTATACAGCTTTGTTGTCTAGAATCATGGAATCAAAGAGTATCCTGAACTGGAAAGGATCGATGAGGAACAAGTCAAACTCCTAACTCCACACCAGGCAACTTCAAAGTTAAACCATATATCTAAGAGCGTTGTCCAAATGCTTCTTGAACACTGACAGGCTTGATGCCATGACACTACCCTGGGGAACACACTAAAGCTGTTGAAAAATTGAAGAAAATTGAAGTCACAATTTCTATTAAAGTACTGGAGGAATTACTATGTAGGGATAAGTTTTATTGCATACTGTGGAAATGAAGACCAAATACTGTTACCATACTGAACAGTACTTATATGGTGTTCAAGTTGCATTAGAGAAAAATTTTAGTTGTCTCCTTACCATGGCAGAACTACAGTATTTGCCCTCCATATCTATTGACCAGAAATTATTCATTTACTGAATTGCATGTTAGAACTTTGTCATTTATGTCTGGAGTTGCACCCCACACACAACCAAGTCCATAACAACATTCTAGTTGGGTCTGTGTAGCTACAGACAAGAAGACTGCTCTCTCTGCACTTTACCTTGTTTTCTGTATCAACGATCTGGCCAGCTTTCTATCAGAAATTCACTACCTCTGATGGCACTACCAAAGCACAGAGGGGCGGGGGGAAGCTTGTTCAGAAAGTTTGTGTGATATATTTTTGCAAGTCATCTCTTGAAAGCATTTTTGGAAGTGTTTATACAGAATAAAAGACAAGGTCTGTGATATACCACTACAGAACCCTGCACTTAATTAAATAATGACATTTCAAATATATTCTCACATTATATATTTTCTTCAAAATACATTTCTGTACTTGTTTCTTGTTAAATAAGTTAAATAAAATCCAAAACTATTTGGATGCACATAAAATAGAAAACATTTGAACTCTATTGACAACACTTGAATTAAAAGATCCCAAAATGACTTTACAATTTAACACATTTGACACAGATATTCACCTTCCTTTCTGGTTTAACTCTTCCACCAAACATTTGATTCTCCATTGGATCACTCTGGGCATACAGTTTCATTTTATTGTCTGCTTCTGTGGGCTTTCTTTAACTTTTCAAATAACTGTGCTTTGTTTTTAACATGTATCAAGATCATCATCTTTTCTACAAACCTCCCTGAAAATAAAGGACCATGCTCTGGACATTACGTGAAAGAAGTTTGTTCCATCTGGACTTGCATGACCTAGCACCAGCTGCTGAGTATTTCACCACTTCACCATTCATTTATGTATGGAATTTTGGCAAAGGGAATTTTCTTTTTCAGATGCATACCTCTACTTAAAACAAAACAATTACAGTGCTCACTGGCATAATAAAAAAGCAATGTTATGAAGCTGTAAATCTGAGGAAATGCTTGGAGCTTTGGGGATATCTCTGAATATAAACAGAATACAAAATATACACTGAATTTTATAACATCTTCCTGCCTTTCAAGATCTCATATCTAGGAAACTGCATATTTATTCTTAGCCTAGTCTAAAATAAAACTAGTGCACTTAAAGTATACTCCAAATTATTTCCAGGTAACAAGCCCATTTTAAGGGTTGTATAATATTCTGATGATTAACTGTAAACAATTCAACTCCCTTATAAAGAAAGAATAAAAATAGCTCTTAACCCTAAAAGAAATATGAAGGTCTTTTCTACCCTGAAATTTACTGAATTTCAGAGTTCTCCAAGATGAACCTTTACACAATCACCTTGTGGCACCAGTGAACTACTGGGACCTTAAAGATGTGCACAAACCAGCTGCCCACTTCTCCCACCAGCCCAGAGGCTGGTGGGGTGCTGAAACCAGAAAAGAGGTTAAGAAGCCAACGTTAATATATTTCATTAATTTCAGACTTTCTAACCTATGACACCAGAGACAGATGAAAGGCAGAAGGAGTGTGAATACACAGTGTTCATTTGAAATCAAAGAATTGCTTTCTCCTCTTAGCAACTGAAAAAAACCACACTCAGGTGCCTGCACATGTTGGTGTTACTGGACAGTACCTGTCCCTTAGCCTCTCACGCCTGAAACTGGGTGAAATACTTTGGGGAATAACATTAGAAGCAGCAGGAAGGCTGTGATTACTGGTGACATTACTGTCCAAGGAGAGTTACAGGGGAATACAATCATTCCCCTCCTTGCCTGGGACAGACTCTCCCCACATACTATGGACATTTCCACTTCAGTAGTCGGCTCTTCAAACATGAAGAACATGTCAAAAAAGACACTAAGAAATACTTCCCCTCAAAGAAAAGATCCTCAAATGCGTTCTTGGGGTTCTTAAGTCTGAAAGTTGCTGAAATCTCTCTCAATGCACAAATTCCAGCACAAGTGACAGACAAGGTATTCTCTAATTTGAACTACAGATTAAAATGGTCCTCAATAATCAGATACTCCAGCTTGTCACAGAGACTCTGCAGCTGAAGTTCATATGAGGAAGTTAAAATATTTGAGAACATCTCAACTAAAATCAGCTAATTCATCCTCCTACGTCATGCACGCAGAGAAATCTTTTTCTGAAATTACATGCATAGCAGTAAATATATACACCTGGGTGTACATCTACATACACACACACACACAAAAGTTTCAAGTTCATTGCTTTGTTTTAAAAAACTCATAACATTGTGCAACTTAAAACACCTTTCCACAATGAATGCTATGCTGAAAACCCTGAACTTGAAAAAAACATGTTTACAGGGACTGTATTCCTAGTTTGTCTTGTGAAAACAATTTTTGAACTGGCTTTTAGAAAGAAAACTACACCCCCTGGGAAACCAGTTTCTTTTCTGCTTTCAGAACACTTAATAACTCCAGTCCAATGGCTTATTAAAAATAAAATATAATCTGTCAAATAATCTTCTATTTCTGAACAAAGCCACCCTAGACTACAGATGTGGTGATTTACAACTAACTACTGCACACTAATTCTTTTATTTCAGAAATAGTACAGGATTAATGACATTCTGAATGAGGTTTTCTTCTTGAAATGAACTTCCAACAACTCTTTTCTAATCATGTTTAGTAAGAAACCGATACCAGTGCACTTGTGCAAATAATTAATTGCATGGACTTTTCTTCATTTACTTAAACTAAGCTACCTCCTCTTGCTTTCAGCTAAGTGCCCATCAAGATAATGTAATGGCAGTTTAAAAATTCT
>JANHGB010050403.1:10294-33575 GCA_026283785.1 Coracopsis vasa | reverse complement strand
CCCCAACAAAACCCAACATATCCACCATGTTCTGGGCTACCTCAGGCAAAGAGAGTGAGACAGCTGTGGACAGTAACCAGAAATTCTCAGACATACATCAATATGTCAAACCAAATACAAATGGGTTAGGTATCTGAAGTAGGTATTTTATGCTAGAGAATTTTTATTTTTTTAAACATGCATTTTAAACTTCATCAAGAAGTTAAAAAGTCACAAATTTCAACTGAGGACTTTCAACTGAAATTCAGGAACACATAGCCTGCCTCCAAAATTTTTCTGTCCAAGCAATGCTTTTTAGTCAGCAATAATTGCTGCCAATGATACTGTTGGTGAAAAGAATAATGAGAAGTCTCAATACTAAATATTCAACATGAAGCAGAAAAGACAATTTCAATGTAGCAATAAATTCAAGTGAGACACGACTTCAGTAAATTATACTTCAATCTGAAAAATACAGGTCTATAGCATTATGATTATGAGACAAAAAAGACAGCATTGATGGAAAACATCTGACAGAATATTTCTGAAGTAATACTGAAAGAAGGACACTAAAAATTAAGATCATCATTATCAAAGAAATTCATTCTTTGTATTAAGTACTTGCGATTTAATTTTCAGCACAAAATGGATAAAGACGCATTTTTGTGCCTCTTAACCTATTCAACCAGCATTCAGGAGTGATATCCAAAACATATTGTGACACTAAGAAAATGGCTAATTTGTTTTGGTCTGTTTTTTCTTATTTTTACTGACCACTGTCTATACACTTGAGGGGACTGGCAGTCATCTCAGATCACAAGCCTAGATAAACAGTTTCCATTTAGAAACATTTATAAATGAGCATTACATACATATTAATCAGTGCAAGCATGAAATATTAACCTTGCCTAATGCACCATTTTCTCCTCCTCCTCTCTTCCCTGCCTTCTTTCTTTCTCTTTTGACAGTTGTGTTACAACCACCTGTTGTAGTGAAACAAGTTACAAACCTTTTCTTGTCTTTAATTACTTCCAAACTCATTTTTTAGCTAAGACTATAAACGATCTTTCAAAATATGCTTATCATTGCATTGGCTGAATGTCAAATAAACCCCAAGAAAACAGAACGGACAACAGGGTACTTAATATACATCACTCAATAATTACAATTGGCACTACATGAGCATAAATTTTGATTTGACATTTAAATGCTTAAGCATTCCTCCAAAGGAACTGGTCCAAGTTATATAGAACATTACTGTAGTACACAAGGTCCACATCACCTTATTTTTATAGCTTACACTTGCACAATCAGATATTAAACCACACTGTTAATCTCACATACAGCCTTGTTACCATGTTTGAAAATACAATCCATCCCTGTCTAGCAATTGTAAAAAAAGGTGCAAGTGGTAATACAAGTGCAAATATATGGTAATGAAGTATGTACTACAAAGAACATTGCAATGAATTAAAAAAAAAAATAATCAGAATTCACTTTTAACATAGAGAGCAGAAATTAGACTTAAGAAAGTATGCTTACAGGAAAGAAAAAAAAACAAAACACACACAAAAAGGATAGTATATACAACCTTAAAACCCTTGAATAAAATGCACTCAGTCCAAACAAAATTATAACCAATTTATTTTTTAAATATACTCTCTCATGCGGCAACTCACTTTTAAACTCACTTTTAAACTCACCTTGAGTTCCAAAAAAAGCAGCAAAGTGAATGATGGGAAACCAGATCAACAGAAGCAGAAGGCTGTAAGTTTGTAAATGTAATACCAAGAAGGCATGCATGCTTCTAGATCTTGCTCTCAGGGGGTCTTTCTGAAGCTCCCATGTTTTGTACAAGATTTCCATGTTTTGGGCTTTGTCACAGTCAACCTGCACAGGATTCAGCTAATTTCTGCATCTTGCCTTGCCTGATAGCTTCTCTCCATGAACTGAAACAAACAGGTTTCCTGACAGCAGATAACCAGTGCCAGCAAAATGGTGCTGCTATCTATCCCAGTGCCTCCAAGATCTGGAACATGGACAACACATCCCAAGCACTTTTCTGCCAGTTCAATCCAGAGACAGGGCATCCGTCTCAACATCAATGTTTCTGCCCAGTAAGGAGAAATCAAAGGAAAGGAGAAAGGAATGGCTGGCATGGGGAAGCGGCTTTTGGAATGCCTGGGGAAGTTTTAAATGGGTTGGCAGTCACCTAGCCCAGCACAATCCCCCCTAACCATGTAAGTAGTAGAAGGCCTGAAAAAGAGTGTGCCCAGGACCCCACCATCCAACAACTGGCCACCTTGCCAAACGCGCAGTCACAGAAACCACTCCCACCAGCAACTGTACTACATCTCATGCTGACTGCTCACCATCACCCTCACATCATCTGGAGAAGCAAGGCACAGAGATAACAAGAACAGTTCACTACACCTAAAGCTTTATTCAGCTAAGAGGACTTAAATTAAAAATAAGAAATTACAGAAAGGGCAGTATATAGCTGGTCTGTTCATTTTCAGAATTTTACAATATTTCTTATATGCTTCTTGTTACTATTTCCCATTTACAGTCACAACTGATTTCCCCTTTTGCAAGTGTGTACAGAAAAGAAAGCACATAAGAATAGGAAAATGAAATGTAGCTAAAAATCTCACAAAAAAGTATCTACAATTGCATGAAAACCAAATGATCTGAAATTAAAAATGAACAAAAAACCAAACAAAAACTAGATTGCAATATGAATGTATCTCACTAATGAAGTTCTGCACTTTGGCTGCTACTACTGAATTTTACATTTCCACAGAATTAATTAAGAAAAACATGAAATGCACTTCCTGTCAGCACTCTCATCAAGAACACACTGAAATAAGTAGCATGAAACGACAACTGAAAAGTTTGGTGCTTTCCACTGAGTTTCAATTTCCTGTGCAGAAAAATGGGACCAACAGCATGAGATATAATTGTCCTCTGTTGAGGCATGTATTATACCAGTGGCCATTACTACTGGACTACATTACAGGATGTCTTCAATGGGTGTGGTAAGAAAGTTTGTCTGGCATAAGCTCCAGTCTAAACAAAAAGGCTTTGTGCCACTGCAGATGCTTTCAATATGCACTGTTGGCATGCCAGTAAGTGGCTGTTTTCATGAAAAGACTCTATTTCCTCCAGATAGGTTTTCAGAATTTAGCAGTGTCTGAATTAAGAAGATACCAAGAGATTCCAAAGCTTGTCAAAATGAAACTTCAGAGAGCTTTGGCACTTAGAAAGTTTGTACTTTTAATCATGAGAACTGGTTTTCCTCCCTTCAGGCACATTTTCAGTGTACTTCGTGTTTGGAAGACATCTTAAATTTGAATTTTGCATAATCACAAGAAGACTACAACTTGAATGCTGTTCATTCTTGACCACATGATAACTAAAACAGGACAAAATAGAGCATTAGAAGTTGTTATGAGGAGCATGCTTTTGTCATAAGATGTTACTGGAATTAAAAAAGGGAATTTACAAGGGAGAACATGAGAACCTCTGATAAAAATCAACATTTTCAAATGGACTGAGTCCCTCACCACAGGAGATATACTGAGTTGCTGGAGCAGGTCAAGAGAAGAGCAACAAAGCTGGTAACGGGCCTGAAGCACAAGTCATATGAGGAATGGCTGAGGGAACTGGGGAAGAAAAGGCTCAGGGAGGACCTTACTGCTCTCTACAGTTAACTGAAAGGAGTAGAGCAAGGAGGTGGCTGGTCTCTTTTCCTATGTAACAAGTGATAGGACAAGAAATAAGAGCCTCAAGCTGCGCCAGGGGAGGCTTAGATTGGATATTAGGAAAAATTGTTACACAGAGAGGGTGATTGGGCATTGGAACAGGCTGCCCAGGGAAGTGGTGGAGTCACAGTCCGAAGTGCTCAAAAACCATGTAGATGAGGCCCTCAGTGACACGGTTTAGTGGTGGACTTGACAGTGCTGGGCTAGAGGTTGGACTTGATGATCTTAAAGGTCTTTTCCAACTGATTTGATTATATGATTCTATAATAAGTAACTTGCATCCAAGAGGAAAGAAGTAAGGAGTTCTTGACCACTGAAGTTAGTATTCCACAATTTTTTCCAAAAATGGGAAATTACAGAGGTCTGGAGACTGCAGACATTATTCCTATGTTTCAAATGGGTAAAGGAACATCAACAGGAAATTACAGACATTAGATTCAGCACATCAGTCAACTCAGGTAAATTAACAGAAGGTAATTTGAACCTGTATCAGATACAAAAATCGAAGATACAAATAGAATGATGACTGGTATGTTTCTGTAGAAAACAAGCCATTAAAACAATATTTGAGGAATGGGGTATTAGAAATACAGTGCAGCTAATTATACAATCAAACTAAACAAAAAACCAAAACCACCAACACCCTGGTGCTGAAAAACAAGTGTCGTGTGATGAGTTTAAAAGAGCTCATCTGTTTTAGTTTATTGTTGAGAAGCACTTTATGGAGTAGTTATATGCAGATAAGGTGTTTGCTAGTAAGCAAATTTCACATAAGTGCTCCAAATCCAGTGTATTATAATATGCAGAAGTCATCATAATAAAAATTCAAACCTCAAAATAAGATGTCACCCTCTAATCAGTGAAAGGAACAGGAAACTGAAACAGGTTATCAGGATAAGAATTAGGTTGCTCTCAGTTGGAGTTCTTCAAGTAAAATTTGACAGCTTTTGGAAGAAATTATTCAGTCCATGTGTGTCAGCACAAGTCAGCCCAGACCAGTGTGAGACCTGGAAACCTCTACATGAAACCTCTTGTTCTTTCCTTTTCAGGGCCTGAACATGTTCATTACACTTAAAGCTCTACATTATGATATGATCATAATTAGGTCTCATACTTCAGAGCTTCAACCATTCAAGCACAGAGATTTAGACAGAATTTCCACCTGAATACCTAATTGGACATCTCAATTTTTGCAAGAGAGCCAGTGGCAGCAATCCAGCACTTCATGGGGCTGGCAGATACTGCAGAGAAGTCTGGCTAGCCTGTCTTGCTTATGTGTCTACATGTTGCATACCAAACCACAGGCTGAGATGGAATTTTCTACCAAATCAAGCTGAAAGGGATCCAGGGATTTCTTCCGCTTGTTTGTTTCCCATTTATAACATACGGCATGTTAGCATCATCAGTGCAATCAATTCCCTTAAGCTCAGGAGATGCTTTGGTCTCATCCTAATCTCAGGAATACTATCAGTTTGGACAGAATTGAAACTAGCTCTGAAACTAGTTAGTGTTATTAGAATTGCTGGGCCCTTTATCACAGATCAGTGGTGCTAAATAACAGACTCTAGCCAGACTAAATAAACTGATCTATCACATATGGTTTTCTCTGTGAAGCCAATAAGAGGATAAAAATAAGCAGTTTTTTTAAAACTGACATGTCTAAAAAAGAAAGTAAAATTTGTTGTTTATGAGCAACATACCGAAAATACTGTATCATTTCATATCATAAAATTTGGTTCTTGGAAAGTACTGATTAAGACTACATATAAAGGAATACATATTTTTCAGGTGGATCAGTAAGGATTAGTTAATTCTATGTTGGCTTGATAATTTAATGCAAAATAATTGGTCAGACTTGTAAAATATTTTACTGCTTAAAGATGACAGTTATTGGTAATTTACTACCAAAATGTAAGCTGTTAACTTTATAATTTGAAAAAACCCACACATTTCCCCCTCTGTCCCAAGACAGCTAACAAGTGCAGAAAAAATACCTCTACAAGCACACTTGCACATTTCAGCTGCATACAGGTGTCCTCTGCAGTGACAGCATGCCCAGAAAATGCCTCCTCTCAGTTTAATTCCAGTCTCTTACATCCACAGACACCTAGGCTGCCCTTACAGTTCTTTCAAACTGAACATCACTGAACATCATCAATTAAAGAGCATCTCATAAAATAAAGGGAATAGAAACATAAACCACATCTTTTTCATGCAAATTGTACTAAAGAAGGGGGAAAATACACTGCTGCTGTTATTACTGTACATATGGTAAACTTATCAAACAATTTTTACACAATAGGAGAAGCTATTGACCAGTAGGAATTAAAACATGGGATATTACACTGTAAAGATCACATTCTCACTGACAACATTAAATAACTAACATGTTTTCCCAAATTAATCAAATGTTAGTGGTACATGTATATATAAAAATAGAAACACTAGTTGACCATAAGGGGTTCCCTTCTACTGTCCCATAAGCATACAGAGGAAATAGAAATATTTCAAGGCATCTGTAATGTCTTACATACTCTGAATAAAATAAAGAGCCAAAATACTTAACAGTACTGAATTTTATTCCAAATTATACCCCAGAGGAAGCCATCTGCAGGAAAAATAAAAAGTAACACAAAACAAAAAAATAACAACACACTTTTGACTTGGACATCACTTGTCCAATACAGCTATCCAAAAGGACAGCATGTTCTTTTAAAGGAATTACTACTTATTCTTTCATGCTACAGGCAATAAAAATCACCTGAAAACCTTCGGGCTGTTTTAGCTACTAAGAATAAATTCTAGTGTTACAGTGAAACACTGAACCACTTATGGTTCTTTTATTTTTCCCCTCATCTAAAGTAAAATATTGCTATATTGGCAAAAGCCATCTCTGGAAGACTGTGAAGCTATCTGAACTTACCCACAGCCAAGCAAATCACTGTTGCTACAGTCCAGTTTGAAAGGAGACCAAAACCTAAGGTTTACAATGCACTTGTAGTTCAGCACTTACACTTATAAGGCCATGAAAGTTTGAATCCATTTCTCCAGACAACAGAAAACACCAGGTAACATTTCAAAAGAGAAATAATAACATACAGCTTCGTTTTACTGTGAATATATAGCTAAAATTCATTATATTGGGAAGACATTTTTAAAACATGACAACAAGACACAACCTTTTTCAGCAAGATGACGACTATGTCATAAGTGCTGAAGATGACAACACCTCAGACATGATGGTCTCATCTGAGCAGCAAGGACTGCAGAGCTGCCTAAAAATATGAGAGTATTCATCATTTTGTCTCAGGAGTAATGATACAAGATGAGCAGAAATACCCTACTGCAGGCAGCATTTCCTGATGCCTCAATGTTTCCTACATTCCTAAGTCTCCAAAATATGAAACAGATCATACTGAAGAAAAATAATATGAAAAATATTTGCTGTAAACTCCAAACAAATTAAGTGAAAATTTTAAACTAACTATGCAATACTGGACAAACATTAGAAGAATAATATATGAGCTTTGACAATGTGTGTATGGGTTACATTAAAAAACAGAACTGAAAAACAAACAAAAAAAACACCCTTTCAACAGTTGCATACCAGGAAACATGTGTTGACCCATGACATTGGAACAGCTAACAACACTGTCCTACACTCGACCTACAACAGCACAGAAGAAAAATGATTTTTCAGAGTACTGGGGGGTTCAGGGAGCCTTTAAAACGTTACAGAAATTTTCTGCTATTTTCCTATTTGCTAGTAAACATCATGCAATTTAAGAAACAATTTCTTTTTGTTACAAAAAAGCAGAAAGGCAGTAGATACTACCAAACGGGTTTGGCCCACACATACAAACTCAGAGTAGACTGCCAAAATGATTTTTCAATTATGCACAGATTTGTACCAAAATAGAAACCAACAGACTGTTTTTCAAGAAATAGTATCCCCCAGCCCCCCAGATATTCAGAATAACAACTCTGTCCTTAAAAACTTCAGCCTCAGCAACTTGAAAACACAGGTTATGTAGAGACCAAGTCATAAACACAGGCCTATACATTGCTGCAAGTAGTCAGAAAGTTACTGTACTTCATTTCATAAATGACGTTTCACTCAGAACAAAAAGAAGTCTCCATGCAAAGCCAAAACTATGCTCTATTTTCTTTATAATTGAACGTAAGCCTGAAAGTCAAATGTCTTAATGAATTTCATCTTTTGCAAAATTTTGCCTAGGGCTACAAAATAAATATATTGAAAAAGAACCAGCTCCTCTTAGCATTTTTATGAAAAAAAAAAAAAACAAAAAAAAAAAAACAACCAACTTGTGCTGGCATTGCTGGTTTGAAAGACTTAAGCTTATATTTTCCGATAGTCCACACTGAAATAACAGAAGGCTGTAGTATGTGTATACTGAAAGAGCCAACTAGATGACACTAGTTGTAACTCTATACTGACTTTTCTAATATTTAACCTGGGCCCAAACAACTTATATCCAAGTGGTCTCCTAGATCTGCACATAAAGTCCTCATCAAGTTCAGCAAAGCAAAAAGCAAAGTCCTGCAAAGTCCAGGGAGGAATTTCTCAAAGGAAAGCTATACAAGTATATTGACTTAATTGTTACTGGGCAGTGGTTTTTGAAGACCTGCTTTAACTTTCTGTCTCCCTTCAAATGTGGGAAGTGATTCGATACAGCAAATGCAGATAAGCTGACAGACAAGCCTGGTGAAAATGTCTGTAGTCTCCCCCAGGCAATTACCTCAACCTAATAAACTATCAAAATTTTGAACTCTCTTCTCATAACCTAACCTCAAAACTTTCATTTGTATTACCATGGAAGGACTGACACACTTGAAAAACATTCCTCCACATGTCCTTCTTTTTTTTTTTTTGATTGAAATAAAATAAACAAGTGAATCCAACAGAAAAATGACTTAAGTGGATGAGCAGCAGATACAGGAAAGAAAAACATACCACAATACCAGGTCAAAATTAATCAGAGGGAATGGAAAGAACTGTTCTGCCAGGATCTAGACAACGTTATCTGAAACTATAGGTTATGAAAGAGCTCACGGACTAGTGTTCTCCATTTGAAAACCACAGCTAAACAGCTAACTCCAAGTCACAGAAGCTGCCATGAAATGTTCACATGTAACGGCAAAGCTGTCAAACAGCCCTGTCCACATTGCAAGTAACAGAATTGACATCTCCCTGCCCTCAATTCACCGATTCAGATGTTTTATGGTTCAAAATCAGCGAGATAACAACCACACTAGGGAGAGAGTGAAAGGTCCAAAAAAAGATGTCATTTACTTCATTACTGTTAAGCCAAAAGAAATTAGCAATATACAAAGACACATCAGCACTTCAGAATAAGAACTGGATATATAAACATGTTTACAGACTGAGCGGCAGACCAAAACTTGAATCATTATCCACAAAATCTATTTCAGTTGGTCTTCCCACCAGCATCCAGTAAAATGTAATTTTCTACCATAGCTGACCACCTACTCTTCCTGTCACCCAGTGACTCGCATCTTTTTGACCCATTCTTCACTCACCTCTGACTCTAATCTTGCTTTACCTTACACCATTTCCTTTATAAGCTCTAATAAATAAATGTCTTTATTTTACATTCCATTGATAAGCACATTGAGACACCACATCCCTTGATCACTATTCTGGAGAACTATAGCACTATAATTTTACCTGATTTTAAAAGATCCTGCTGAGCAACTGCTTTTCCTTGCTCCAGCTATATTGGCTCCTATACAGAAACCTCCTTTGGGCTCTCTCTTACTCAGCAATGTCAAGATTTAAAAAACAGACCAAGAATTTACCTTCCCCTTACATAAACTCTTACACATTATTTTTGTGTTGGTTTCTTTTTTTCTTAACCCACACTACTTTTCTTTACTATTTTTCTTATTTAATCACACACTTAAGAATAACATACTTTTTTGGATGTAGGTATTAATTTTCTTCAACTCTTCTCAAAAATCAATATATACTGGAAAGCCTTCATGTGTGCCTTAAACCTTCTCATCTCTGAGCTCTCCTGCTGTGAAATAGATTGGTTAAATTAAGACTTCTGTACAGGATTTTACTTCATTTTAGCAGCAGTATTTACTTTAAATCTTCAGTTCATTCAACCAGTATATACTTAACTAGTTGTCACCAGCAGCAGTGCAATAAATTTTAAAATCAAATCTCTGTTAGCAGTGAGGTGCGAGATGCAATGCCATTTTCCAATTCTTTTCTCAGTAGTCACCTTGCATTTGAAGCCATGTTTACCACTGCAGTTACAGACAGTTGCACCAGATAATTTCATTTGGGACTGTGCAAAGATACTTCACCTTAATCCAAACTTCACAGTTTAACAGAGTCCTACTATTTCTTTTTCTAGCCATTTGTGCAGCTAAAGAACTCTCAACTCCACTACCTTTTGCAATCCAATTCAGCTTGACTTTCAACAGTGCTCACTTTGATTATACAGTTTGGTGGTATCCCACTCGTGAAGAGTAATACACCCTTTCTGAAACTCTCTTCATCCATTCAGGAAATTTCAAAACTATTTTAAAGCTGGACACAACATACTTCATCACAGGAAAGCTGCTGGAGAAGCGTAGGCAGAATGTCATTACTCAGAAGTGTAAAGAAAACAAAGTGGCTAACACCCCTACATTTGCATGGACGGATCTTTAGTGTTTATAATAGTCAGACCTCGGGTTTATGCCTCACTATAAAAATAATCCAAAACCACAAAGACAGCAATGCTGTAGCTATGATTCAATCCTGAGAGCATCATCTCCTCTTCCCTGTACGCTCTGATTTTTATTTGATGTTCCTTTGCATATATTGAGTATCCTACCCCAAAGAGTCTCAGAGATTAACAATCCCTAGATAGAATTCACACCTTGTAAAAATGAAATTGGTAGGCTGCAGAAAGAAAATCTCAAATCTTGCCTCAGAAACAAAGGAATCCATTATCTTTTCCATAAATGCAAAATCATAGCAATAAGGAACATTACATATTTTAGCTCTTTAGTTGTAGATTACATGCCAAAGATTTTTCCTACATGCAACATTAATAACAAAATTATGTACAATTCAAACTGATGGAACTGAACTGCCTAACGCTGTCCACTTCTACAAACCCATCTTCACAGAACCATCTTCAAAATCATCTTCACAGAACCAGCACATCAATATGTTACTTGTTGGCCTTTTCCCTGAAACACTGACCCCACCCCTCTACCTGTAATAATAGCGATTACAATTTCTGGAATGATATGATGGGATGTGAACAATCCAGGCATTCTCTGCATCCGTGGTGACTGTGTTTAGTAAGATGCATTTGTCTTAGTGAAATGCATTAAAACTTTCATAGTTTTGAGAATACTTTTTATATATTCTTAGATGAAGTAACTCAGATCTTCACTAACATCTTAAATTTCAGTTGTTGAAGACTTTTTCTTACTTGTCTGTTTTATTTGGTGGTAAAAACATAACAAAGTAACAGAGGAAGCCCACAACACTGAGAAAGTGGCATATTCTATCAGGTGTGTTCACAGCCACCAGTGCAATGTTAGCATATTGTGTCTCAAATATTCACCAAGAAAAAACACAGCTCTTCTTTCTCCAAACCAAACTGCATGTATTTCTGCATGATTTAATGTAAATCCCCAGATACAACGATGTTTAATAGCATCTTAGCCAATAAATGTGGTTACAATTAAAATTAAAGTTATTCCTACTATCTCAGTAATCTTTAGGTCCACTATCATTCAAAACTGTCATTCTACCATCCATTTTCTGTCTCCAACTGCTCAACAACAGCCACAAAGACAGCTCACGCAGCAAAGCTATGCTTGCGCAATAAGGTAAAAAGTACAACACAGAACAAAGATCAAGAATAGTGTCTTGCTTATAATATAATAATACTATATTATACATATATATACTATATTATATATATACATAATTACTTTGGGTTTCAAAAGATCTAAATTAGCAATGAACTGAAAGAGTGAGGAATCAATACACTGACTGATACTCCTATGAGTTTCTAAAGGTTTACATTCTGTCCTCCATGAAGATCTCTGTTGCTGAGAACAAGATTTTTTATAAAATGGTACGTATTTTGATACTATGAATTATATGTGCCTTAAAAAAGTAAGTGTCTGCCTATGAATGATAGCTTGCAACTCAATATTTTGCAAGGCAAGTTAACAGAAAGGAAAGAAAATGCTACAAACACAAAGCCTTGATCATATTCTTTAAAACCCATAACTTGCTAACAGCTGTATCATTACCAGAGTAATTTCATGAGGGAAATGAACTTTTTGTGATTTGATGCTAATATTCTTAACATTATAAATCCTCAAGTAACATTAAATGCATCTTCAAGATGCGTTTAAAAAGTTAATATTTTCACCTTTCTTAATGTTTTCACCAAACTTTGCATGTCAACCTATCGCACTGTTTTGCAACACAAATTGTTTTCAATTGCTCTAATGCCTTGCACTTCTCCAAAACCATTACAGAATTATAAAATGTCTCTTTTCCTTTTTTTTTTTTAACTTCAAAACTATTGTTCAAGACAAGACTATGCTCTACTACATACTTGGCATCTTTCAGCTGTCCAAAACTAGAGGATTATTTCAAATCCAGTATTTCCACACTGATTTGGAAACTGTTCTGAACTCCAGAAAGTAGGATATAAACTGATGCTACTACTTCCCAGTAGCAAAAATCTGGGAGTGGGAAATTACTCATCTCCCTGAACAACCGACTACAGCCATTTCCTAATGAGTTTACTAGAAACATGTTACGGAAATGATCACATTCAGATGGTATATAAGGCTGACTTCACAATTATTTGATGCACAGCAAGCCAATTTTATTAGCAAATTCATCACCTGTAAATGTGTCACCTTTTGTGAGAAAAAGGAACTTCAGAAGTGAAGGAGCACATAAAGTTGTGCATATATCTGTTAAAAGCAGTGAGATGAGCTGGGTAGAAAACACCAACAGTGTAACACACACTGAGCTTCATATATATCAGTGAAGTTCCTACTGACAGTTGATGCGGATTTTAGACAACTGTGTTGTGGCAGAACCATGCTGGTATGCGCTCCAGACCACTGAAAGATACATTCCACTAACAACCTAAGTAATTAAACTAAGACTGCCTACAGCTAAGACTATGAAATGAAGACTGCCATGAAAGCAAACAGGTAAATGACCACTCTCGCTAATGCCCCAACACAGAATCAGTGTTAAAAACAAAACACTCAAAACCAAACAGAGACAAAAGGCAAAAATAATTCAAACATATTTCATAATAATCCTTGCTCTAAAAGTATTTGTGAAGTAGTGGTAAAATAAGGAAGATAAACGCATAATTCTGCTGAAATAATAATAAACTGCTGAAATTTAAAGGTGGTTTCTTAATTCTCCCTCTAAACATGCAAATGTTCCAAAGAACATTCACTGCTTCTAAGAGAAGGAGATAACAGCTGAAATTAGTGGCCAATTATAAGCAGAAATCAAGATAAGTGTTTGCATGGTAAAATAAAACGTGTTTCATCAGTCACCCAGCTAACCAATTGCTGTTTTAAGAACTTGCACATAACCCTGTGCCTCCACCACTGATTTTCTGTGTGATCATTACAGGTACTCCCTAATTGCAACAAGTGGACACCATGTCACAGGGCCAGACTTTCAGAAATGCTGAGCATACTTTTGAAAATGTTTTCATTTGTCAGGAAACTCAGCAATACTACTAGTATGAAAAAAAGTTGGGTCACAGATATTTGAGATTTGGCAAAGTTGCCACTGACTTAAGATCTTAATAAAACATGATGTTCTGATAGGAGTCTTGAACACAGCAGCTCTATGGAACCGCCCCCTGTGTCAGGAAACAACCATTTACAGCAAAGGAAGTGACTTTAGAACTCTCCACAAAGGCCTTCATCAGAGGCTGCAGTAGGAGATAACTGTCTCGATTTCTGTAGGATCTTGATTGATCTTACTCATTCCTGATCATCTCTAAGGTATTCACTACTTCAGTCTGAGTATTGAATTAAAATTCATTTTATCAATAAAAAGTTTAGACTTTCTAATACTTATTCTAAGAAAAAAAAATCTCACAAAGGGAAGCACACAAAAAAAACCCCACCCTTTTTCTAAAGGGAGAACTGCAGGACAAAGTGACCACAACTATTTCTCGAACAAGGTTACAGAATTAGTCACGCCTCAAACCTGTCTCTGTATGGTAATATAATGCAAATAGATTCTTTACCTCTATTGGAACAAAAAACTTTACATACCAACAGAATTGTAAGAAAAAAGACGGAAACATCACCAAAATGAACTGACGGTGCTCATAGTGATTCATCTGGTGAATCATAGAACAGTTGGGGTTGGAAAGGACCTTAAGATCATCAAGTTCCAAAACTCCTGCTATAGCAGGAACGCCTCACACTAGACCATGTCACCCAAGGCTCTGTCCAACATGGCTGTGACCATTGCCAGGGATGGAGCATTTATCATTTCTCTGAGCAACCTGTTCCAGTGCCTCACCACCCTCACAGTAAAGAACTTCCTTATATTTAACCTGAACTTCCCCTGGTTTAGTTTGAACCCATGACTTCTTGTCCTATCTCCACAGTCCCCAATGATGAGTCCCTCTCCAGCATCCTTGTAGGCCCCATTCTGATATTGGAAGGCTCCTATGATGCCTGGTTGAGTTTCTATGCAGAATGAAAAGAAAAATTCTAAAAGACTTCCACCCTCTCACACACACATATAACATCAGTGTATTTCATCAACTGTGACAGCTCAATGGTGATAATACTTAAGGACACCAGACCAACACCAGAGGGAGAATTTGTAACACTTGGTCATCAATCCAAAACAGCATCATTCTATTGGTATCCTCCTCTTTGAGCCAATTAAGGGCCTAAACAAGAGTGGAGTTGATCCCTTCCAAGACAGTGCGAAAATTAAAATGAATTAGAAAAACAACCTACTGAGTGACTGTTTGGGGCAGTTCTGTCTCTAGATTAACATATTGCAACAAAAATCTCAAGAAAACTTTTCTCTTTTGACAAGGCTAACCAAAGACTTTTTAGCTTCTCTAAAGCTTTTTAAAGAAATGCCTTCTACAATGACTTTATATAACGTGCATGGAGAAGTTGGGGAAAAAGCTCCAGAAAACTCACAGTAACTAAGCCTCCTCAAATCTTCCTTATAAAAACATTTGGAACTGGCAGCAAAAGCTTTTCTTAAACTTGGTCTTTAGATTCCTGGTCCACAGATGTTTTGCAACAAGCTGTTGACAATATTCAAGTCCCTGCTGAAACCAAAGATGTTGAAGTTTGAAAAAAAACCAAAATGTTGTCAGAGCTGTCTAGAACATTACCTTCCAATCTCAAGTTTCATACTCTTCTTTAGCCAGAATAAACATGTCTTCAACCAACCAATTAAAATATCAAATATGACCACATAATAATTTTATGTGGCTGCCATTTGCATCACAATTATAAAAGTGAGTACTTAAGTATTAGTAATATCTGCATACCACTCTTATGTATCCTTAAAGTAAGTATCAACTAAAGACACAATATTTTTATCCTCAGGATATTCTTATCAACCTGAAGGCTCAAAGGACTGGTTTTTCATATGACATAATGCAGACAAACTGGTCTGCCTGTGTGACCTAGCACAAAGATTCAAACAGAATTTTAGGCTACTGTATAACCCAACAGACACATAGACAGGACAACAACTTCTATAAAATCTTACACTTTAGAAACAAGAGATATCTAAAACACAAAGCACCAGAAAATTTAAGCTAGGCATTAGTCTGAATTAATTTCAATCAAGGAAAAAAAAATCATTTTTCAAATACAGATGATCAAGAAAAGTTTAATGGGAGATTCCAGTTTCTGACCTTCCTGGAATACAGAACACTTACCAGAAATATATAAGCATAAAGATGGAAAGAAATGCCAGAAATGAGTCAATAATGAAACGCCAAAATTGTGGAAAACTCTAAAGTTTTGCAATGCTGGATATTCCAAAAATCCAGAGCAATTTACACAAACAAACAAAAAAAAAGTACATAATTTGCAATCTGTGAATTTAAATACAAAAGAGGGGGAGTCACAAAGGTTGAGCAGAAAGATATTTTTAGCTGGCAAGCACTTTTTATTGGCTATTTTTCCTTTATCTTGCTCATGAGACCTCTTTTGGATACAAATACATTTGTTAACCATTATTATGAAGAAAATAAGGCAACAGTAAGATAGCGTGTTTGTACTCTTCGAAAAACAAATCCTGCGTATTAATATACTCATGAAATTTTTTATGATTTGCAAATTCCATTCTCATTTATAAGTCATTTATTTTGATAAATAAGTTGATTACAACTAACTTGGCAACAACTTTTAGATGAGAACTTTCTGTCATGAGGAACTTCAATGAATTCATGTGCATATCTGAGAAGAGTGAGCACATTATGAAATCCCAAGACACAACATGAAGTATAAAACAATTTTTAAAATTAGAATGTAGACAAAGAAATGCCAAAATTAGAACATGAACAAATACCTATGAGAAAATGGATTTGTTCACTGCTTGAAAACACAATACTTCAAATTCCATTCAAAATCCTGAAAACCCATGAACGCTTATTCTAATCTTCACAATTAATTTGGAGTTTCTCCATGAAGAAATCAGCCAACCAGATGTGAATTCAACAAAGTACATTCCTTTCTAAGCCCAGAAACAAAGGAAAAAAAAAAAATAAATAAAATCCACCCTCTTTCAACTTTACTCAGAGACTCAAGTTTTCTATTTTTCACTGTTAGGTTACAAACTGATAACAAAAGTTGTTATAGATCAATAACCCTTAACAACACACACTGCTGGTTGCAAAGAACCTTTACACTGTCTTCAGGGTGGAACTGACTAATTTCAGCTCAAGAGTGACCATGCAACCCCAATTCTAGAAAGCTTGCCCAAGTCTGAGCATTGGAAAGTGAATGCTGTGGGAATAGCCTCACTGGGATTGAGCTCATAGTTGAAGCTGACAAACTCAATGAGACTCCAACTGTCAATGCGGAAACCATTGAGATAATTTCTGTGTTGCATTCTCCACTGCTCCAGATCTTGAAACACAACGCACAGACTTCCCAGCAGACTCTAAGTAAAATCACCCCCAAGCCAGTTTTACTTCCCCACACAGGCAAGAAAGTGCAGTACTGTTTCCTAAAGCAAGCTAGCAGAGAAACTGGAAAGTAGCATCCTTACAGAACCTCATCAAGGCCATTGTTAATCTGCAACCCAGATGCTCAAAGCATGGACAGCTCTGTATTGCCAGTTTGCTTCCCAAGGAAGTACAGCACAGGTCTTGCTATACTAAGAAATGTATATGCAGATAGAGAGATACGTATCTTTTTTATAAATCTGAGGTAGCATTATTAAGTTTTATTGAATATAAATCTGTTTTTAACACTTGTATTGTAAACTACTATAAGAAACTGTCCAAACATCCCTTCTTCTTCTTCTACTGTTTCCTTCCTGTTGCAAGAAGTATATCATATGGAGCATTCCACATTATTTGCACTACATCATTTTAAACTTGTACCTAAATTGCTTTTCCAAAATTCTGTTCCTAAAGAAAATGCCCTACTTCTTACCACCAATCACTGAAAGCTCCACAGAGCAGTAGCTGTGGGTTAAACTTCTAAGAAATGAAATGCAGGTAGAACACAAAGAAAAAAGAATCTCAGCTTCACAGAATCTGGCTAGTCTAACTTCATTTACAGTAACCTGAATTAGAATCTCCTCTGTTGAGAAGAAAGTGTAAACAGGACAAAACCCCTGAAGATGCAAATGTGGCCCTTTTACATTTGCTTAAAAGAATACAGAACATAACTGGCATGGCTTCGTTTTCAGGTCCCCAGCACAGTTCAAATCTACAGTTTCACTACAGTCCACATTTCCATTATTCGAACTACAATTCTGGAACGCCATCTAGTCATTGGCGATTCAAACAGCTCAGTGTAGCATAAAGCTGACAATGGGATTCATGGCAGCCCAGCAAGCACATGGGTAAGTCTTCAAACTCACACACCAGGAGAAAGAGCGAGAACACCCTAGTATCTGGAGTTAAAAAAAATCAAGTGACCCCAGGAACAAACACTTTCCCTGTCACAACCCCAATCTCTGTTAGACAACAGAGGAAAGCAGACCAGACTGAAAGAAGCATTCCAACAGGGTCCAATTTCCCAAATTGCCCAACTATGCCACCTCCCATCTTCTCAAGTGATCCTAGACATACCACTGCAAAGTCCTCTAGGCACAAGGCCTGAAAACAACAGCCTTTCTCAAGAATATTCTTCTCTTTTAACATTGAGAAAATGTCTATAGAAACATAATCTCACAAACCATGCATAGTTTAAAGTCTGCCAGAGAGGTTAAAGCCATGTTATGCCTTCCCGAATGAAATGTCTTCACTGCTCTACAGGAGATAGCCCACAGATGAATGCTGGAAAACTAGTGGTGATGGGAAAGATTCCTGTTAAGATTTAGAAAACACCAAACAGCCAGAAGAGTTGAAAAGACAACAGAGATTATTCGGTTTGCTCTGGAATTTCTCCTGAAGGAGCACTCAGGGAGAGCTGGGCTTGCAAGCATCTCTGAAACACACACCTACCCTGTGTGTACTGATGAAGAAAGTTAATTTTACTGAGCACAATACCAATACATATATAGACGAACATTGAAAAGGACAGCAAACTAAAGAGCTGATTTTTCCCAAGCAGCTATTTTCCGCATTATTCATCTACATAAACCTCAAAATGAAGTATGTTTGCTCAGGTTATAAAAATTGTTTAGGTAAGTGCAACGAAAATTCACTTTGGAAGATTCTCAGTGGGCTGCTGAAGGTTTAACAGACATTACTAAAGCATAAAACCATCAACATGCATTTTTATACTGATTAAGCACATTATAGTCTTGCTGTAATCTTTACTAAACTCTGCATTTTTCAAGTTCAGCAAATATAAATGAAAAATTAACTTCCTCTTTTAGTACCAAGAAAAAGGCATTTATAAACACAAAAATTACACTACACTCTAAATTCTATATATCAGTTATTAGTCAGTCAAACCCAGCAGTTTAATGGGAACCATTCATTGCTACAGTGAAATCTCTACTCATTAGCTTTAAGAGTCTTCAGCACATAAAAAAATCTGTGCTTCTATCAGCAATGAAGCACGTACCATCAGCCATGCTGTTCAGTGGTCCTCAGGCTCCTGAAGTGAAAAAAACAACCTCAAACCCAACAGAGAGAAAGGAGAAATTTGGACTCTATCAAGAGCTACAAAGAAAAGCAGCACACCTTATCAAGTGAGAGTTTATAACAGTGGAGCAGAAAGCTCAGAGAAGTCAAAGAGTTTGCATCTTTAGCCATTTGTCCTTTCTCTGGGAGTTGCTGATTAGTGACGCATGGCTGTTTTCAAAAGGACAGCAACTTGGCAGGACACTCTGATGGGTTTCCAAGCTCCAAAAGAGAGAAGCCAAGACGAACTGCTCTAAAAACTTTAAATACATCATGGAATCGATAACCGAACTAGGTGTAAGAGTATAACACAGAGGGGTTTTGGCCCAGAGTGGTAGTTTTGTTTAGCTCTATAAACTTACACAGACGGAGATGGCCAGTAAGAAAGTTTTGCCACTTGTTCTTGCTGGATTCCCCGAGGTTGCTGTTGGTACTTTCCTCCAGCCTGCCCAAGCTCATCTGAATGGCATTCGCCCTCCAGTGCATCAAACTGCACCCCTAAGTTTGACATCCTCTGCAAATCTGACTGCACTGCAGTCTGCCTCCTCCAGACACACATTTTTTTTACACTTTTGATGAGGGATACAACATACGCCTTTCTTCAGTTAACAGGGATCTTCCTTGACAAGTTTCAGCATCAAAAGTAGAGACATATGGTATAATTCACTAAATTATAATTTTTCTAGGTTTTACCATGCACAGTAATGTCAGAATTTTAAAAGCATAGTTCTGATGTTTGTCCATGTATCTTTAGTTTCTTCTCTTTCAGGACAAATAATTGGGTTATACTCATAAAACAAATAAATTGAAAACAAAAGTTGAAATTAAGCACCATACATTCCTCTCTGACAAAAAAAAGCACACAGCATAAGCAGTTGCATAAGCAGCACAGAGATAAATGGGCAATGTAATACTAGAGACTACATTCCAAACCTTGAAGTTTCTTTATGAAGAACTCCATGATATAAGGAACACTTAATCTTCCAAGCAATATATATGCTTAAAATTATGCCACTGGCTTGAATATGTTAATATGACTGCCTCGGTGCAAATCACCAGTCTGTACAAGATAAAGTACTGTAAACATTTAAACAGAGAAATTATTTTAAATTAGCAGAGCACATTTAGCAGCAGCCACTCTTGCCTGAAACTAATACAATACAAAAAGGACAAATGGGCTTTCCTACATAATTATAACACTTAAAAAAACCCCTCCAGCATTAGGATTAATAAGGGTTAATAAGCTTATGGATTTAAGAGGCAGACATAAGCAAAATTACACATACAGAGATGTATTCTCATCTCCCAAATTTGTCAACTGAATGAAAGCTTTAAGGTCCTTTCCAACCCTAACCGTTCTATAATTCTGTGACTCTAACATGATTCAAAAAGCAATGTTCCTGATGGCAGAATTGAAATTCACACATTCACAACAGCATAAAGATATTAACCAGCTATGCAGAGAAAAGTATTTAGTCTTCATTAAAGACTGAAAAGTTTAACTATGTAGTTAAGGACAACATGCACAAGAATTTAAGGTGCCTAAACGTAGCCTGTGAGCATTCTTAGGACAGAAGAATATGCATCTCCTGCCTGCATTTTTGTAAAAGAAATAGAGGCCTGAAAATATAACTTCAGATAACCTTAAATTTCCTCTAACTAAAACCAGGTGGTAACTCACAAAGGCTGATCATTTCTACATTACTTAAACACACATAAGCGTATATAGATTGAATTCAGCTTTATAAGCAAAAGTTTCTTTACCACACAAACAGATTCTAGCGCATAGAACTGATACCAAAATTCAAGAAACCATCCAACTGAACTAACTCGATACCATAGCTTACCAATGCTTTTGTACTGCCCAACAGAAATGCTGTTTTGCACTTCATACTTACCTGCACATACAAGCTACTTGTTTGGCACATGCATTATATACACACCTTTAAGCTCACTTACTGTTGCCAACCTTAATGAGGAAAAGTCTAATGGATTTTTAAGGTTTTTCTGGCTGGTGATGGCAGATTTTTCTGTTTTGTTCCATTTTTAACTTGTAGTATCATGCTGCCATAACTTCCCCCCTCCCTACAGAAAAACTTCCCTTATTACAGTTATTATCAATATTAAAAAAGACTTCTAGCTTTAGTCACAAAGGGGCGGACCCAATATCTTCTTTAGGAAATTAATGACAACCTAAGTAGGGGAAGCTATCTAATGAGGAGCATAGGAAGCTGCTCAGAGGAGTTGCTTCCTTGAGACACAAAGTGTCAAACAGCTCAATTACAGAATTAAAGGCTAACTGATGAGGGCACATTTAGGGAGCTCAGAGAAAGTCCACAGCTCTCGAAAATGGAAACTGATATGCTATAGTAGCTGAGCACTCTGTAAACAACTGGGAACATTAAGCCCTAACTGCACATCTCTGCAATTGCTACTATGTTTGTGCTTTTTATTCAGCATATGCATGCTTTGCTTTTCAGAGAAACATGTAGACATGTCAATAAGCTGTATGTTAATCCATGCAGCAGAATGCAGGAAAGACATTGCGAAAAGTAACCCGAGTTTGAGGCTATCAAATATAACTGTACAACACTAAACAGAGAGATCTGTCAAGCCTGAGAACTGGAATTATTTTACTCATTAATTACCCTTCCTGGGGTAAATTGCATCCTGGGTTTCTTTGGATAACATGAGGATAATGGAACTGGAAGAATAACCTAATGGCCAGGACAGCAGACTTATGATAGGTACTGCCAGGTACCTACCTCTTTCCTTTCATGGCCAGAATGTCCTGTATGACAATATCTTCCAACCACCACATTCCTTCACTTACTACAGCTCTGTATCTGGCATTTGCGGAATTATCAGAATCAGCTGATGAGTAACCCAAGTTTCATTGTTGCATTCCTTGCTCCTTTTCTCAGCTTCAGAACAGAAAGAGCTACAACACCTTGGTTTGTATTTTAGGATAGCCTTTTAGTTCCATCCAGTTTTATATGAAATTGTTTCTTTGTCTGCTATCCCACACTGCTACATTAACTACTACAAAAATTAAAGTGGTCACTCTGCTCCTTACATACCTATTTGTTATACTAGAAAAGGATTTTAACAGTAAAGGCCATCTTTAATGGTAAGTGTGCAAGAGCTACACTCCCAACCATTCTCAGAACCAAAGCCTTTGAGTTCTAACAACTTCTGCAGAACAGATATACACAGAAGAAATGTTAGCATAATGAAAAACAAAATTATTTAGTGAAGTGAAACACACTGGATTTAAAAACAAACAAACAAACAAGTCACAAAAACCAAACCAAACCAAAATAAATATATTCAGAAATAAAAGCTGGCAAACATTTGTTAGCCTTGGATCAAAATCAAGCAGCAGCAGTGGCTTATCCAAGCTTTTACTTCACTAGTTACACCTCCAAGCGTAAGAATGTCACCATCACACACTAAGTACAAAAAAGTTTCCATTTTGGATACAAACTTTTAGAAAACCAAAGAGTAAAATCCTGTATCAGCTAGAAACATAAGAACAATTATTTTTAATAATGAGAGATTATTCCCAAAAAGTTGGTCAGTGGTATTTATCTGATGTATCATACAGTCACACTGATTCCAAAGTAATTTCCTGCACACACAGTTGTAAAGGCAGCTTCTCCTCCAACACATACAATTTCTAGAAACCAAAACAAAGCTTACTCCACTCCCCTAAAAAGAAGCACAACAGAACTACCAGTAACAGGTACATTTATCTCAGAATTACCTGCTTTAGCTACAATCATTTGCACGGTTTAACAAAGAAAGTATCATATGCATCTCTGTGAAGGTTTCTTTTTTTGGCAATAGTGCCAAGTGAGGACCTTGAATTAGATAGATATGCAACAGCCATGCTGGTTAGCAGACTTTTTAATAACAAATGTTCTCAGTGCTGAAAAGGCAGCTGAAAAATACTTGTTAGCAGAAGCTCGGTTGAGCAAGATAATCTTTAAAAAATAGTTCTTCTGCTACTAGAGAGCAGACTTTGGCCTCTTCAGGGACCTGCTTAGTAAGGTTCCATGGGATATAGCCCTAGAGGGCAGGGGGGCCCAAGACTGTTGGTTGCTATTCAAGGATCACCTGCTACAAGCTCAGGAGTGTTGCATCCCAACTAGAAGGAAGTGCAGCAGGAGGGCCAGGAGA
>JANHGB010050401.1:18413-33982 GCA_026283785.1 Coracopsis vasa | reverse complement strand
CCTGTCTGTACATAAGAAATCACTTTACCAAGAATCATGGAGAATCCTTTATAGATGTCTTTATTTTAGGAAAATCTATGTGTGTTTAAGCCCAGGAGCCCCGTGGCCCCGGGGAGCAGGGCGGCCCCGTCGCGGGTTTCACCGCCGAGTCCGCAGCGCTGAATTCCCGGGCGGCAAGCTCCCGCTCAGGGGAGGAAGACAGTAACGCCAGCAACTTTCCTTCAGCTCCCAAATTTTTCTGGGGGAAGGGAGAGAGGGAAACGCCGGCTGAGTTGATTTTTAAGGTTGCTTCCGGTAAAAGGGAAAATGTGCCCAGAGTATGTTTTTTGGGGTGCTTTTTTTGTTGCTGTTGTTGTGTTGTTTTGTTATTACCCCGCAGAACGCTGCGGCTCTGGGTTTGAATTCAATCCTTACTTTTACATAGCTGGCTGGAGCTGGCAGCGCTGTTTCATAATGTTGGGGCTGAGGTCAGTGGTATTCTTGGCAAGTCCTTGCTCTTCAAAGTAGGGTGAAATCCTTACACAATGGCACCAGGCAGGGATTTTTTAGATACCTGCGCTGGGCTCCTGGAGCCCTCTTTGTCGGAGGAGTGCATGAGTCGAGGCTGTTTGTAAGTGTAATCGCCCTTTGAGGGACTAAGAAAGGTTAAATTGGGGACTGGAGTGTGTACAGAAACGTTTTGACTTAACATGACCTGAAAAACAACTAAACTGCATGGGTTCCTTCTGCTCCCGGATGGTTGCTGCAGTGGCTGCTGCTGCCAACTGTCTAAAGACTAATAAGCTTTACACTGATCCCCGCATCAAGCCGCGGTTCAATAGCTAATGATACAAGGAGTTACTTTGCTTGGAGTTGTAATGCCATCTGTCCTATTTTCTAAAGGCTTGTCCTGCTGTCTGAGCAGTGGCTCTGTTCTGGTTTTGGGGAAGAGATGGCATTACTGATTATTTTGGCAGGCGGCTGATTGGCTGGTGGCATTTTCAAATTGGGGGCAAAGAGGAAACCTTGACTTTCGGTCGGCATCCATAAGTCATTCCTTCTACTATGGATACGTCATTGTGGTAATGTTATTTTTATCCTCATGCTCATGGAATATGTGTGAGAAAATAAAAACTCCCATGGAAAAATATACTGACTGCATAGGCATCGTATTTAGTGTGTCTTTTATGCATTTCTTCCCTTTTTTCTATTTTTATTTTTAAATGTTAAAAAAAGAGCTGCTTCTGGAATGTGTTTTTGTGGTGCTAAAGTTGTTTCTCTGTCCTTGTTTGACCCTTTCCAAATGTCTGTTTGCCTTCAGTGCTGGACCCAGCCCTTTTGTGTGTTGTGAAAGCTGAAGGAGGCCAAGTGTTCTCTCCTGGGAAGCGCAGTCTTTCAAACTTGTAGCTAGGTGCCTTGCTTTGGTAGAGCAGTAAATTCCAACCAGGGGAGCCTGCCAGCAGTGTCCGGCCTCGGGAGATGGTTATCAAAGGATGGCTGGGGGTTTGGGAGGAGTGACACTGGCAGATGCTCAGGAACCAGTTGGTCAGGTAGTGGGGCCACCAGGCTGAGCTTAGGGGATGACAATTCCCCCGTGATGTGATCTGTGCCATGTGAACTGTTAAAGTTTCTCCTGTCTTTGCCAGCCGGCCCTGCTCTTTAGCAGGGATAACAAAATGAGGAGGGGGGCAGAAAGTAAGAAATGACGCAGTGAAGAAACTGGCCGGAATGCAGGGATAAAGCCGGTGTGAAGGGCATGGAGCAGAGAGCTAAATCAGGAACACTAGGAGCTGCGTTAATGCTGTAAAACTTCCCGAATCAGCAGACTGGAAGCCTGCTGTGGCAATCGCCACAGGAAAAGAAACCCACCCTTAAATCCACGAAGCAGAGAGTGGCCAAAGTAATTTGCAAATAAGACCAGATTTGTGGGGAACATAACGTGTTGTTAGCACTGGAAATACTTGAAACCAGTGGTCAGGCGTGCCCTCCTGTTGCTGCTGGGAGAGCAGGGCTTGCGGCAGGGAACGTGGTTGGCGTTTTTGTGAACAGCTCATGGTGGATTGTGTGCATTCAGGAGTTTTCTGACGTGCTGGTTCTCTGTTTTGGAAATTCAATTTTACTTTACAACAGTGATGGAATTTGAAAGAAATATGCTTGTGCATATCTTCTTTCAGTCATTAAGTAAAATTAAAAACGATGTTTATGTAGAAAGGCGCAAAGACTTTGTTTATCCTTCCTCCCTTAAAGTAACTTTTTATTGCCTTTTTACTTGTATTTTCCTTTCCTTGCTGTGCTATCTCATAAAAATAGTTCTTAATTCTGTCTTTTGAGAAGTCATGAGATATCTTTAAAGTTGAGAGAGTCAACTTTAAAGTTGGAAAGAGAAAATATATTTATCATAGTCCTGTCAGTACAGGAAATAACAAGAGAAGTATGTTAGTAGTGTATTTGCTGCTTACTTGTGTTAACAGAGTCATTGGGGCTCAGCTTCTCCCAAATCAAAAGGAGGTGAATGTGCATTCGACATTACTATTCACCCTGGATTGTCATGGTGCAAATTTGGCAAAATGACTTCACTGCAGGCTCAAGAAGAGAAGTGACAGTAGGAGAGCAAGCCCGTATTTGTATGTACAGCTTTGAGGACTGCCAGATCTGGTGCTCATTGTCAAAGAAAGCAAACTTGGCTTCGCATGAATTTCTGCAGTGCAAGAGTCTCTTAGTGATTTTGGACTGGACTGATTTTTATTTTTTGGGGGGTGGTGGGAGGTAAACAGCATGTTCTGCAATTGCCTTGGAAAATCTTCAGCTCCGTATCTGTTTGGTGTGTGCTGGCTTACAGAGTTCTTTTGAGTTCTGTGAATTACAGCTCAACATTCCACTGACTAAAGAAGCTCAAAAATAAAAGAATATGGGCTGTACTTTAACATGCCTGTTGTGTAAGAGAGCTCTGCTCTTTAATTGCTTTATTAAACTATTCATTTTCTCTTTGAAGACATGAACTAGGAAGTTAATTTAACTACTGTGGGGAATCTAACTTCTATATGTTCATAAATTACAAATGGTTTTATGCCCTTAAGCTGTGACTAATAGCATTGTATTTTTTTTTTTCCTCCAAACATCATTTTATATGAACTATTACAGCTTTAAGTCTTTTCAAAACAAATTCTTATTGGTGTCATAGGCCATCTTAGAAACCGTGCAGTTTCATACTGGTGTAGCTTAATCTGGGAGGAAAAAGACAGTAGGGCTGCTTTTGTTTTCAAACAAGAGAAACTGAGCCCTAATCTCTTTCTTTATCCTAACAACTCATTTGCATGGCATGGTATGCGAATAACTAGTTACCTCAGAAACTCCGCATACTGGCTCACTGTTTTCATGCCACGTAGTGACGTTTGTAGGAAGAAATTTTTTAATGTACGCTTATATGTGCTATGTGCCTAAGGTTTTCTTCTGGAAACTGCTGGTGTGGTGCGTCAAGGCAGTTCAGCTCAGTAGTAATGAGTAGCAGAGAGGCAACAGCATTGGGCCACATCTTAAGGGGAGAAATGTACAGTAGCCCTTAGTTGGATACTAACGCGTCATTTAATGTCAGAACACATCTAAACAGGATGCTACTGTTGAGCAGATATTCCCTTCGTAAGCACTTGAGAGGAACAATGGTTTAATTATAGGATGTACCTTTGCTTTTTCCAAGTGAACTTTCAGCCTGTTCCCCAGTTGTGTTATTTTTACACTTGTAACCACTGGTGGTGTGATTGTGTGCAGTCTTCAGATAAGCCAGAAATGAACATTTCCTTCTTGCTATAGTGATCTCTTAGCAAATGAATACCAGGCTGTCTATTTTCATGGGATCATAGAAAATCATCATTTTTCGTGTGTAAAGATTTATGCTTAGTCTTTAAATTCAGCCTTATTGTGTGTTTGTGTATCAAATAAACCAGAACACTACAATTATCTTTCAAAAGAGCTTATTTGCTATTTCTTTCATTTAGAAAACAAATATATGTTGGAGCTTGGGTTTTGCTTTCAGATTTTCTTCACTGTTGGCATGCTACCATGTTACCATCTTTTTGATACTAGTATTTAAAGAGGAAGCTAACACCTGCTATGGTGCTTCTAGCAGCAGTATAATGCTGAGAAGTGTTTCTGTTGCTAAATTCTCCTGCTGGTTCTCCATAGCCCTGAGAAGTGAAGGACTGTGACAGCTGATGCCTGGTATTTGGCTGTGTTACATGGTTATAATGGTCTTTTCCATCATGCATCTCAGGGCTTTGTAATGTGGTTATTCAGGAGTAGCTTTAGTTTGCGAGGTTTGATGTTCTGTTTGTTGGGGGGAAGCCTATTTGGCCAATGAAATGAGATTCCAAACTGCACTTCCCATGGTGGTGTTTAGGCTTTCTGCTGTAAGTAATTCTGAGTGGGGGCATGAGCCTGTTAAGGTTTTGTGTTGGCGTTGTGAGCATGGCTAGTAACACAGCTTAATGAAGAAAGGCTGTTGCAAGTTCTTGGTCCAGACAGTTTTCTCTCTTGCTTGGCAGCTGGCTTGTAAAGTGCTGCCATGAAGTTAGCTGTAAGGTTAGTTGGTCTGAGCAAAACTAGCCATCCAGACACTTTGGGGCTTGGGAAACTTGTTCAGAATAGTTAACATCCCCAGGATGTGTCTGATGAACTATAAGTTAAGTGGTGTTTTTTGAGGTCTCTTGGGCTGTAAATGGGGAGATGCAACAGAACTAGTTCTAATAGACACGTATGTGTAAACGTTTGGCAGTAGGGGTTGGTTTTTCTTGCTGTGTTTCAGCACTTAACTGGGAGCGTAAAAAATGAGAGTAGCTATTTGGAAAAGGTAAGACCTTTATCTGACAAAGCAAGTAATGTATTTGTTTAGAACAAAAATAATATTGGAGAATGTATTTTTGAAGTAAGTATGCTTTTTTTTTCCGCTCTTATTGTTTTTTCTCAAGCTAGTATTACTATGCAGCATAATTCCATGGCCAGCAAACTTAATTGTATGAATATATCTTTTTGTGGCTGATAACTAAAACCAAAACCCCTTGAGTAGCTCTGATTTTCTTACGACGTCTCTAATCTTACTCTGTCGAAACAGCCCTGGAATCTCAGATTCCGAACTTCCACCATCAATTTTCATGTTCTTCCCAAAACTAAGGCCATGTACTCCAATGGGCTGCTCAGGATCCTGTTTGTTTTGAAAGAAACCATGTTTATTCCGCAGTCTTTCTGTCGGAGGGTGCATTTTCCCATAGCCGTTCATATCTTTGTCACTAAGAGCTTTGAGAATGGAAAGAACATTGAATTTTTTTCTGCAGTAGCTCTCCCCTGTGATAGGGCTAGTACTTTCTGCACTGTTAGTAATATGAGTTTCACCAACACTTGCAAAGACCTTGGTGTGATCAGGAAGCCTTCACCTATAGAGTAGAAATAGCTGATTTGAAACCTTGCCTTTAACACTTGCCTGCTTTCTCATGATGTCAGAACATTGCAGCTTGGTTAGCTGTACATATCTGAGCCAATTTGAAACTAGGTAACTTGGAAAGTGAGGGTTTAGCACTGATAAGCTCTGTGTAATTTCCTACTTGATTAATTATCTGTTTGGTAGAGTTTGCTTTTGATTTTTGCCCTGCTGTGGCTGCAGAAGTGTTTGCACTAGTTCAGGGTGGGTAAGTTCCTGTGAGCTGTGAGCATGTTTTTGACAGTCTTGTGGACATACACTCTCGCATCTGAAAGTTGGAAGCATAACGATACTGCCTTGCTTTGCCATGGCAGTCTTGCCTAGGAAAGTTGCTGAAGGGAGCAGTGCTGAGCCTGAAGTCCAGGGATCTTCTGCTCAGCCCAAGGTTTTGGTTTTTTGTCTACTTGCCGCTTAATATGCTGTTCTGATGAAAGAGTGTGTGCCTGTACCCTCAGTGGTGCAGAAGGGACATTACCATCCCAACTGTCCTCATGCACTCCTCTGAGCCAGGGGGTAGCCAGTGATGCTGCTGAAGAGTCAAAAGTAGAGGAGGGTTAGTGCAAGGCAAAACTGATTGCCATGGCTAGGCTTTTGCTTACACTAATGCCAGTAATAAGCAAAATAATCTGTTGAACTTCTGATACAAAAAAGATTGATAGCTTGTTCTTGTCTTGGGTATGAAAGTGTAGACCAGCAAATTTAAGTGACACACAAGCATTTTTCCAAAGTCATGTTTTTCTTTAGTAGGAGGATGCAGTGTTCCATATGTTTTCAGGTTATTCATGGAAAACATTTTGTACCTGAAGAAAAAAAAAGTTTTAAGTATAATAACTGAAGATGCTTCATTTATGTCATGCTTGTTACCATACAAGTTAGCAAAGGTTTTGTGAAAACAGTTATTGTTTCTTGAATTCTATTATTTTTTTTTTAATGTATGCTTAAAAGTCTTTAAAAGCCTGCATGCTTACACATTTTATTGAGTCGTAGCTACTAATTCACTCTGATGAATTGCTGATCTGAGTTTGGTAACTTTTTTTTCCCTAAATCAGAATGTGCTACTTAATCTGTTGGCATGTTTCAAGAATAACCATATGTATACCGAACAGTCATTGTAAGAACTTTGACTTCCTCATTGAGGGTTTTTTTTGTATCCTCATGAGAAAATATATTTTGGCTTGTGTTTTGGGAACTTTCCCACAGTAGGAGATCTAATTTTTGCGAGGTATTGTTTGGGAATTGAAAAGGAGCGCTGGCAGAAAGATAGCTCTACAAAGATTCTTTGTGAAGGGCAGCTGAGCCTGTGCGCCTTGTTCGCTGCAGCCAGTGTTGCAGATTTAATTTGCTGGATATATTTTGCTTGAAGGGGTACATTTGAATAAGTCTGGAAATGGAAGTGGTGCTCTGCTTCCCTTTTTCTGAAGTTGGTGAAGTTGACCATTTTTCTTGAAAAGGGAGAGAGAGGGCCCTACTGCAGTGCTTTTCTTACAGCTTTGGTTTGGAGTTAAAATTAGCTATTTGTTCTCTCTGCGGATCTCTGGTATGCCTGTATATCTGTGGATGTATTTCTTTGTGTACCTGTGTCTTGTCTGACCTGAGTAAAAGTGAATTGATATTTGATTTTGATCAGTTCTAAGGAATTCTAGCCAGCAATAATGAGCAACATATATATCATTACCTGATCAAAACACTGAAGGAATAAGATAAGGTTAAAACATATTAAAGTTCTTAGGGAAACAAACAAACAAAAAAAGACATGAGATTACTTTTCAGCACTGATAAAAATGAAAGGAATTTTCTTGTATTACTGTTTCTATGGATAGCAGGATTTCTACATTTTTATCTTATTTGTATGTACTCTGATAAACACAAGCCACACTATGAAATTGTATCTGGTATCGGTGTAAATTGCCTGGGAAAAAGTATTAAGTTTCATGGAAGACACATTGGTCGAGCATGCCTGTTGTTGACTGTCTTTATCAGGCTGTTTGTTTCTGTTTGCTAGCTTTTTGTATGTCTTAAAGTGAAAATAAACTTGGCTTAATAAATAAAAACATTTATTTCAGTTATTTATGGTTTCTAAAGGGAAAGATGGATCCTGTTCCCCATGGGATGTCACTTTAAAATTTTTGGTTCTGTTTGTTTTGGTTTTGTGCTTTTGTGTTTTTTAGTTTGTATTTGCACTTCTGTATTTTGAAGGATATTCTTGTCCCCCATCTTTATTTTACTTTTTCTATAACTGGGGAGAAAAACATTGGTAAAGTCTTTTCTATTTGAAGTTAGCCGTTTGAACTACTTGTCCTGTTAACCAAAACTTAGGAGAGATAGGATGTTATGCAAATATGGTTTGTAAGCAATTCATGAGAAAACAAGGCTGTACCACCAATATAGTTGGTTGAAGCTTCTCTTGAGATTTGACCTGTTGAAACAGAAGGCTGAATCTTTTGTGGTATATTGTATTTTTCTAGCAGCAAAGCTGGTTTAAGAACTTTGTTTCCTACGCTGATGTTCTCTGCTGCCTCACTGCGGGGGTCCAACTGTTTGTGAGGCTACAGTGTAAACAGGATAAGTGATACAATCTTGTTAGCTGAACAAAAGTAAAGTGACTTATTTTCAAGAGGTGGTGTGTGAGGGTTTTTTCTTTCTAAAAATCAAAGTGAGTCAATCTGGTTTAGATTATGACTCCAAATGTCAGCGTCGGTACAGCTGAAGGTGTGAAGACTTGTGCTACAAGATTGAGAATAAATGCTTATGATTGTGTGTAGGAACCTTTGAAACAGCTTAACCTCCCCCAGAGAGTATATGGTGCTCCATTTTCAAACACTATCTTGAAGTATATATATATAAAAAAAAACCCTAGATGGGTTTTTTTCCCCAATGCATTTTCTAAAATGAGGATTCTTGAGAGAAGAGTCTTCAATTTTTGTTTGTTTTGAGGATTAACATCAAAGGAAAATTTTGTTATAAGTAATTTTGTAATACGTAATTTTGTAATAACTAAGGGTCTTTTTTCTCCATTATGAGATAGTAATGGTAAGAAACCTGGGTAGTAACACTACCTTTGCATGCATTGAAGTGGGTGGATCAGAGATGCTAAGGCCTGATGTATTTTTGTATTACCAATACAAAATCTTGACTGTCTTTATGTTGCTTTGTTGTACAGTAGCTGAAAAATGGATGCTGGTGGGATCTCTTCCTTGGGGCTGGGGGAAGCAAGGATGGGAAGTGAAACTTAATGTTGCTAAGGTATGCAAATCTTGTTGAGGTATCTGAAATCTATTGGGACATACCTAAAATATGTACCTTAAAGTGTTTCTGTTTTGACTGAGACAAGTGCTTAATATTGTCAGGAAACCAGTCCCTCACCCACAGAGAACATTTTCTCAAAATACGTAATCTTGCAATCAGTAGCATGCTGCAATTGTGTGAGTAGGCAGCACTCGCTTCAATGGCTGTGTGGCTTTCCACTGTTTGTCAAAAGATATGTCAGAATACACAACACATGCAGTAGTAAATATTTAGATACGTTTTGAAGGGAGAGTTCAATATTACAGATTTCTTTGTGTCTATTGTCAGTGTTACTGTGGGTGTTTAAACTGTCCTCTGTCGACTGTGCAGTGGGCAGAACAGTGATGCTGAGGCAGACGCAGTACCCAATCACTTTTACCCATCTGTGTGCTGTAGCTGCTTCAGTTTTTGAAGGTGGCATAGCTATAGTAATTAAAAAAGTACACTTTTATTTAAATAGCTGCATCAATACGTTGAAGTCATGGTATTTTACTACATTTATATGGGATGGTATGTATGATAGTGTTGAAATAGCTTTGAACTTTCTAAGTTGACATCTGCAAAATCAGCGTGTTGTTAAAATGTATTACGTTGTGTCGAGGGCGAGCAGGCCCAACAGCAGAGGAGATGATACTGTTAAAATGCCTTTGGATTCTGTGACAGCTGATTAGAAATTGTTGCTATTAAAAAATAAGAACAAAGAGGCTGACTGTGCCCCTGCTGGCAGACCTGATGGAGAGCTCTGCCTGTGGAATAGTTCCTTGACTCAGGAGGAGCCAGTGTTCAAAAACATTAAAAACCTAGAAGAAAAATACAGGTGCAGGTGCTGCTGAAGCAGAACATGTGACAAAGATGTTCTGTGTGTTTGGGCTTTTTATCCCAGTTGCTAAAGTCATAAGATGCTGAAAGCTGAAGTGGTATAGTCAGTCTTGATACATGCTGTGATTTGCTGTTGAGGGTGGTTAACGACTGGAAGCTTCTCTAGTGAAGGCAGTAAGTGGCCCATCAATTTAAATTACATTAGTACTGTTCCTTGTAAAATATTAATTTAGCTTGTGGATGAAATACAGTTTGATTGTATAGGTTCCTTTTTGGCTGTAGTCTTAAAGGAACAAGTAGTAAATGTATCTTAGGAAAACAAATAAATGGTATAGTTCATGGAGGATTCTCTGTCTGAGTATGAAGCAAGAAATGAGATTTTTGCACTGGTTAATGATAAATCCTGGTCAGGTAGACTCTCTCTAAACTCTTCTTTATTAGTGCCGTAGCTAAGTAGTTTGAATATGTTCCCTGCTAAGGAGGAGGTAGTAGTGAACAGATGGTAAACACAGTGAGACAGTTTTCACTCTGAATTATGGAAAGGTACTTTTGAGGGTCTCAGTCCGAGTTGCATTTCATGTTCTCTGTCAATCTATGGTACGCATTACTAGATGGTACATCAAATTAGTTAGGGGTCTACAATGTATTTATTACATAAACCACAAAAAATTGGACCTCTGGGTGAATGGCACACAGTGGTCTGATCTGAAGACTGAAGTATTTCACATGCACCATAGGTATGCAAATACAAGTGGCTTTGCCAGCTACGTGCTGACCAGGAACAGGCGCTTGCTGGAATGAGGGTAATTGAGTTTCCATCTTTGTCACGGCTTCTCTGTTACTGTTGAAAGCTGCTAATTGGTGCCGATGCCTTGTTTTAATTCACGATGATTTAGTTCAAAAATGCCAACTCCTTGGTCATAGGCCACTGAACGACTATCAGATAGCAACACAACTCCAGCTCAGCTATTAAAAATGATTCGAGGTAACAACACCAAGGGAAGGATGGTAGTTGTTATTGTTGTTGTCGTAGACATTTGCCAAGGTGGAGAAGAGGAGTGTAATCCATTTCAGCCGTATTTCAGGTATGTCTTTTTTAGTGCTATTAGATTGTATTAACTGAGTATTGATGGATAGCTGGTCTCCACTATTCCTAAATACTCTTTAAGAGGCTTATAAGGCTCTCTTATTTAAGATGACTTCCTGAAGTCAGCTTTAGTAGTCAGAAAACTTCTAGACTATTGGATATTGCTAGAAAATATGATTGTGTATGTGACACGGTGGTGTATAAATGCTTTGTTAGCTTTGTAAAGCAGTTCCAAGTACCTGGAGCAAAGAAATCTGAGGTTTGAGGTAGGATACTTTTTTTTGAACCATGTGGAAAGATAGTACTTTTCTGAATGTCCAGGTGAATTATTAATCCTCTTAGCATTCCTCCCTTCTTGTACTTGTTTTTTGTACCCAGCCTTGTGTTGTTGTTTAACCTCTGTCTTACTAATTTGATGTCCTGTAATTTCTTCTTTCTAAACCTCCATTGGTAGTGCTTTTTGAATTTTATGCCTTAAAGTAATCTCTTCAGGTATTTTTCTTACTAAGAAAGCACTTGGGAAAAAATAGCAGGGTGGTCTTGGCTAATACTTTCATTCACATGTATTGATTTCTTCATACAAATGAAGAAGTAAACTCTTAATTTATAAATTGCAGTGTGGTTTACGTTATACAAGTTATTGTCCACTTACAAAACAAAAAGTACAAATACTGTCAGTATGTCCTCACTGGAATTGATGTATGTCAAATTTCTAACTTTTAGGTCAATAAATTAGCATTGATGTTTAAGGTCTAATGTTCTTATGTGAATGAATATGCTATGTGAATTCAAATGTGAAAAGAAAATAATGGTGCTTTCTTACAGTCCATTTTGGCTTGATAGTTAACGAACATTTAGCCATGACGAAAGTAATGTCGTTTATAGTGACACAACCTACATAAACCCAGTTGGATTTGCTGTTGACATTGGCCCACATTCCAGTGTACTAGTTACCTTATATTTCTTTTGAACAAAGGAGGTTTGTTTGAAGCAGGTGCTCTAATGGTTACTCTAGCCTTCATGAATAGCTTTTAGGTGAAGTATTACTTGTGTTAGCTGTAGGTAATTTCACAAAGCATCTTAGTTTATTATGTGAGGTTTCTATTAAAAAAGCGCCATTTTGGCTATAGCTTCACGATGTTTACTGCCTCTTATGTTGCTGTTTATTTTTAGAGTGTGATTGTCACAATTTGTCAGCCAAAAACTGGCCTGTCACCTCTGCTGTTAGCTGATGAAATGCTGTTCCCTAGACGACTTTTTAAAACTGCATGTAATGAAATAGTACATATCCTCTTTGTTCCAGGGTGATCTTAGTTTCAGTGGTAAATAATGCATCTAGAACTTGCCAACTTTGCAAAACTCATAAGGAAAGTGGTGGAAAAAAATTAGACTCTCTTATTAAGTATTACAATCATAGCATAATGTTTTAAACTCAGTTAACATACTAAAATGTTTTTGAGACTCTGTGGTAAGTTGCCTGAGTGTATCAAAAGGTTTGAGTGCTATTTATGAATATTAGTGAAGAATATTTCAAAATAAGTTGTAAAATGAGCCAGGAGATAACGAAGAAATAGCAGGACCACCATCTGGGCTGGTGAGACATGGCTACTTACACACTTTGCATTGCTTTAGGAAAACAATATCAGGATTTCTTTTAAGGAAGAAGGAAAGTTCTGCTTTAGACAAGTGACATCTGATATCTTACTTGATTTCTTTTCCTGTTTCTTCTATTTATAGATGCCTTGGGTTTGGGATTTATCTGAAAGCTAAGGTCAGGAAGTGCTGTCCTCCAAAAATGCTACTTGTTGTGGTTTTTTGGCATGTTCTCTCCCCTCTCCTTCCCAAAAGGCACTGTACAGAAAGTATTTTTCCACAACGAAACACAGATCCTCAGCTCTGTGGACTTCATACTCTGGCTGCTTCACCTCTACAAAATGGAACCTTTAAATCATCTCTTGATGTTTATATCAGTTATACGACTGTTTAATATGCAAAAGCCAGTAGCCACTTTAGTTTGAATTATTACTGCTTTGAATAGAGTCTGTGTGGGTTGGGATGTGGAGGCAGAGGAACATAGGCTGCATCCTATTTGGTTGGACCTATTTCCCATGTGGATTTTTAGATTACCTTAGTGACTTTGTTTCAGACAGGAGTACTCACACATGTCAAGGAGATGCTCATCGATTCCCTGTGCTTCCACCAACTGTTTAAGGTCATGGAGGACCTTAAATGTGAAAGGTTTCTCAGACTTTGGAGGTGATAAGAATAACATGCGCATGGTCATGAAACGCATCATATTTTTTGAGAGTTCTGGTGTATGGAAGAGGTTCTCCCCAGCTTGCAAACAAAAGGCAATACTTAAATCAGTCCTCTGAGAAAGCATGGCAATTCTGAGGACAGCAAAAATGTGGAAGTGCAATAGGTGCTTTTGGCTAAATAAGTGGGTTTGTTGTAGTCGGGGTTCAGTGCATGGTTTTAAATTCAGGATTGATCTCTCACAAACAGCCCTGTTTAGTTATTAAAGTTCGCAGTATTGTTTATGCAGCAGAGCAATTGAACTTGTATGCTTGTGCTATGACCACTTTTAGCAAGTACTTTTGAGGAATAGCTATATGCAGTAAAATAAATTGCATTTAGAATTAGGGCTGTCAACAGTAGTTGAACATTTTGTTTAACTTCAGATTCGTATATCTGGCTGTTGTATAACTTCTTATAATGGGTCTGATTTGTGTTTAGTACTTCGCATTTAGTTTGAGAGACTTTGCAATCTGTTGTCTTGAACATGTTTCAAGAAAACAGATTGTGAGTTTAATTGTCACTGTTTAACGATCTCATCCTCAATGTGCAGTGTCAGTTGAAAGAGGCTTATGAAACCAGCTCTGTATGTCTGATATTTTCTTAGCTGTTGAAATTCAATGTACTGACCAGACTGTTTCAAATTTATTCCAAAAAGTAGTGTGGCATTTGTTAAGAAACAGCTACAAACAAAATCTTTTTCTGTGTTCACCTTCTTTCTAACCTTCTTGGTGCCCTCATAATAGGTTATTAACTTTTAATTCTGTATTTAACTAAGAGATGGGGTAAAAACCCAAGTGTCATTTGGAGATGAGTCCCAGTGCTCAGAAGGCTTGTGAAGTGTTGGGGCCTTGCTCATTTTTTCTCGGTCAAAATCTTCCATAAACTCTGCAGAAGGAGAGTAGCTTGTATGTTCGCAGAACTTTTCATTTGCCTTCAAACAGTAACCATAATAATTAGGTTTCTTTTATGTTTTGATTTCTTCCTGACTGCTTACCCTATAAAGTAACAGGGACCTACAGTTAAGACAGAAAAAGCCCTTAACATCTACTGACTTCTGTGTCTTCCAGTCGTAAAATGTAGAGGGGTGGTAAGCATCTTTTCAGGTGCTTTGCTGTCTGCTGAAAGCTAGACTTGAAACCTTTGGAATTGGGTTGTGTGTTCAAACGAGTACTTTCGTGCTTAGCTGAATGAGTGGAATTGGTAGCTGTAAGGTAAGGCAAGAGGACATGTGTTGAGCGCAGAAGATGATCCTTTTTGCATCCACTAACTCAGTTTCTTAGTTTAGTATCTGAATGCCCTCCAAGTGTCACAATGGACATGTACGTTTCAAGAAGGATGTGGGGTTTTTTTGTCTTGGATTTTTGTTTTTTTCTTCAGGAGCAAATGACAAAGTAGTGGCTGTAAGAAGTTATAAAAGCAAGATGTGGTTGTTGTGTAGGTGAGCTGTGACTGCTTACAGTGACAGGCCATCAAATGTGATGCTCTGCAGGCAGTGCAATGGTGTGCAGCAGCTGCTTCTTGATGTTGAGGCATTTCAGCCAATTCCAACTTTAGGGATAGCATGGCCCTTGTGCTACCTGCATTGCAGCTGCTCTGGAAGGATAACCTGCTCAGAGTATGCTTGCAAAACTTGCAGATGCTGCAGTCATGAGTCATTTAGAAAATTTTAGTTAGGAGCCTGCTGTTCAGGATTGTACATTCACATACAGTAGCTTTTCAAACAGATTCCAACTTAATTCACTTATGATTGTTTAATTTGAGAATATTTAAAGGAAATTATTCCCAGAGATTTAATTCACCGTTTTAGTTAATCTCCTGAGATCTGTGAAGAACTTGTTAAAGGCTTTTCCTGTAATAAAGGGGAGGAAAAGAAAGAGGAGAAGGTGGGGGTGAGTAAATAAGTGAAGTGTGAGAGCACCTGCTAACCAGAATATTGTCTTTTGATCTGAGATAGATACAGAAGATTGAGTGAGATGCTTCCAGGTAGGGGCAAGATAGTAACCTGATAAAAAGCCAAATACAGAAAATACATTGGACTTGCATATTATACTGCCATCATCTAATTCTGTTTCCCGGATGAGCAGGAGGCTTTTTCCCTTACTCTATTTTAGAACATTCTGGTTACTGTTAACTGTGGTTTTATTTGTGTTTCTTTTTTTTTGCTCCCCTTCCCCCCTTTCTTTTTCTTTTTCTTTTTTTCCCCTTCTTTTTTGCTTTTTCTTCTTTTGGCTCCTCTTCTCATTCTACTGTTTATTCTCTCTGCTCTTCTCATTCTGTTTGAATTTGAGGGCTTTTCTGTATTTCTGATTGGTTTGTGCTGCCAGGATTCAGCTTTCTGAAATTCCAAAACTATTCCTTTAGTAATGAATAATAGGAGAAAAATGCTTTAGGGGTAAAAGGGAATTCACTTTGTCATAAGCACTAAAGTGTCCTTGCTGTTTATGGACAAATTCCTTCCGCAACCTCAAAAAAAGCCCTGTTATAAATCCCAAATAGTGTCAAAATCTGAGGGATGGGAGAGCAGTTGCCCTGACATCTCTTAGTATGCTGAAATTTAAAAACCCCACAAAGCACCAGGATTATTTTTTTTCCTTTTTAGTTATGAAATTTCTGTTTTAATCACTAGTCTATGAT
>JANHGB010050400.1:0-12232 GCA_026283785.1 Coracopsis vasa | reverse complement strand
GGGAGTTGTATTCTTTTCGATTCTCCTCTCCATCCCTCCGGGAGCTTGGGGAGGGGGACTAAGGCGGGGGGAGTGAGAGAGCAACTGTGTGGACGGGCTTAAACCATGACAGGCTCCCATACTTTGTAGTGCAATAAAAACATCTAACTTCAACAGAAATCCTTTTATATAACCTCTGATCTTTCAGTACAACAGTGTGGCACTGAGAGCTGGAGGGACAGGAGTGCAGAGAATGAAGTCTGGAAAGGCAGAAGTGAGCGCTACAAGGGACACTGACCAAGGTCTACAAAGGCCAATAGTAGAATATATTCCTATTTTGAACTTTGTTTAATTTTAGATGATGAGAATTTATAGTTTAATTATTACTTTATATTATTATAATTTTAATACAAGTTATATCCACTTTCTTTGTGCATGTCACTTATGTGTAAACTGGCAGGTATTTTTGGATGACTGTAGTTTCTATAGACTCATATAAAGAGATTAGACTGGAGATGTTACCAGATATACAATAAATACACGCATTGTATGGATGTTCAAATGATTGACAGCATGCACAACACTTTAATGCACAATTCTGGGAGGTGAAGCGGAGACAGGTAAGAATGCTGCACCAGCACAACTGATGAAGCAGAGGCCACTCGGAAGTGAGCTTTTGCTTTCAACAACATCCCCATCAGAAGCTGGCTTTAGTGGCTACTGAGCTTTCATTGACTTCTAAGTGCAGCTATCAAGTATACTTCTTGTCATTTTTATCCAGGCTGTAATGTGATTGTGGGGTATATCACTCTTATTGTGCTTGTATTTGCTGAGTTCCAGAGCTGCAGCCTACCCTTCTGTGTGAATAACTTGACTCTTGTTCTTTAGCAAGCAAGCCAGAGTATACTTAGAAACTTACTCACTTTACTGGGTCTGTATGCAATTTCCACTGTAAATGTTCTACTGTAAAGAAGGTTTTTTGAAAAGATATGGAGCAGGCAGACTGTTCTGAACACCTTTCAGGAGCTCATATGATCAAATCACTGTCAATGAACAATCCCAGAGTTTATTAATCATTATAATATATTAATCATATATTTAAATTTCATGGGACATTAAACAAAAATCCACACTGCATAAAACAAGATTTGCAAAAATATTTAAGGGCATAAGTAAGCCTTGTTGGAAAAAAACATTCTTTCTGTTCAGATTCTTCAGTTCAGTGTACTATTTAATCAAGTTAGCCAGTCAGAAATGCCTTTCTTTAAACTCTTTGATCAGCTGGTGCAATACATCACCATATTAATTCACTAATGGACTAAAATTCAATATGTCATGGAAGCCAAAATCAGTATTAAAAAAAAATAATTAAAAAAAAATCCTGTGAATCATTACAGTCTATATGAATGTTTTGGGGGCGGGTGGACTGGTGGTGGGTGCTAAGGAGTGCATAAAATCATGGAAAAAAATAAATTGGAAGGGACCTCCACAAGTCTTGTCAAAATTCTGCTTAAGGTAGACCAGGTTGCTCAGGGCACTGTCCAGTCTAGTTCTGAGTATCTGTCAGGATGGAAATTTCACTGCCCCTCTGGGACCCTGTTGTGGTTGCCTTTATGGTAAAGCAAGTTTGTCTTTATATGAGATTGGAATGTCACATATTTCAACATGTGTCTGCTGCCTCTTGACCTGTTAGACACTTCCAACAAGACTCTGTCACTGTCTTCTGTATACTCTGCCATTAGGTAGTGAAATAAAGGTACTAGGTCTCCCTTTAGCTTTCTCTTTCTAAGGCTGAACCATCCAGGGATTTTTATTGCCCTTTCATACCATGTGCTTTAATCGTCCAACCATTATGGTAGCCCTTATTTGTACTCACTCAGTACATCAATACCTCAAGTGTACAGGAAAGACCAAAAATGGGGAGAGTACTCTCTCAGCAATCTCAAAATGCTGAAGAGAGTTAAGAGCAGAGCATATCAACTGCCCCTCAAGTCTGACTTCATCTGCAAACTTGCTGAGAATGGAACCTATTCCATTGCCCAGGTCATTGTCAAAGATTGTTGGTCCCAGTACTAATCACTGAAGGATGCCACTAGTAGCTGGTTGTCCACTGGAATTTCATGGTACTCATTTTCATCCAGCAGTTTGGCCAGGTTTTCCACCTGCTTTAACATTTAATTAATAGTTCACCGATTTATCTGTGGCATCTACTGCTCTCATTTACTGAATTGGCCACTACAGAAGGGAGTTAGACTGGTCAGGAACAATTTGGCCTTTGTAAATCCACCCTGACTGTTTTCAATTACATTTTTGTCTTTCATCTGCTTGTAAATAGCTTCCAGGAGGACTCTGCTACATTACCTTACCAAGCACTTAAGTGAAGCTTACTGACCTTGAAGATAGGTATGGTTTGCCTTTTTTCCAGTCATCAGGATCCTCCCCCACTCACTGTGATGTTTCAAAGATGATAAAATGCTGTTGTAATGACATGAGCTTGCACCCTTAGCCGAGCTGCTATGAAAACTACTGCTAAAATGCTACCTGATTATGAAGAGATTTTAGGATTAGGAATCTTACCAATGATGGGAGAAAACACACCAGATTTTGTAGACTGTCCATTTGTCAAAGTTAGTGCCCATTAATTAAAAATGAGAACATTCCTGTGTTATTCCTGAATGACTCTAGTCTATCTACCTGTCACACCAAATGACTAAGCTTGAATATAAGAAGTCTCATGGCTGCGTTATCCGAGACCATTGTCCAGTAAAGTTATCTTGGATAACAATAATGCAGTCCCATTGCTAACTCAAGATGGGTGAGATGGATCAACCATTTCCCCCTGCCACTTGATCATGCTGCATAGCTATACACTTAGTTCCCGTCCAGAAACATGAAGATTGTATTTTTTTCCTAAAGGGGTATTTCATTTTTAGTTGATGATTTCTAACAGCACAGGGTAAAGAAAACCCAGAAATCTATTCATGGATAGAAGCTAGTTCTTTGTCTCCAGTTTTCAATTTGACCGCTGGGCATTTTGTAAGCATTTTGTGCTTTAAGATTTACTTAATATCTTATGAAAAATCTTCTGGAAGCCTCCAGGGATTGAAACTTCTTACTTAAACGGCACTGACACTCTGAGGACTTAAAAGAACTGTGTATGTATAATACACCAACAAATATCAGGCAGCAGAACAAATACTGTGTACTACACCAAAAAGTGGTTTAAGCCATGAAAAGCCACCTAAACTTGTATGATGTGGATCTGCAGTCCTGAATCTATTTTGACTATGCCATGCGCCATGGTGATCAGACAGCTAGAGCTTCTTGGCAGTAGAGTCGGACTTCAAATCACTTCAGTTTGGAGGTGAGAGCTGTAATCATAAACCTGGTCACAATGTTAAGAAATCATTGGGTTGATAATTTCAAGTAGATATCACCAGAATTCTTTCTTACATGCTTCTGGCATAGAAATAGATGTCACCTGCATTAGCTTGCTAGGCTAGGAAATATCAAGATGGCTTTTTTCATTTGCTTGGTTTTGACCCCCAGCCTTTTCAACCACCTTGCATTTAGAGACTTTCTCTTTGTGTGTAACCATTTACTTGTGTTCATTTAAGGAAACAGATTACAAAACACCTCTACCACAATGACAATACAATGAGTACTGAACTACTTTAGCAGGCAGATGTCTGATTCCCTCCTTGTATTCTAACTGTCCATCAACCTCATAGTTTATCTGCGTGGGAGCCAAATTTTTGCCTCATAAAAAAGCTTAGTGCTTTGCTTTGCCTTAAAAACAATTGTATTTAAAGACCTTGCAGGTTTCAGTTAGCAAAATTAACTTTTATCTAAATTCATTGTAAGTTTTAAAAGTCTCAGCGACTTTCTGTGGACAAGTTTGATGTTCAGAACTTTCTTCAAAAGTATTCTGAATGATAGTGAAAAAAGGTAAAATGAGTTCACTTTCCATTAAAAGCTAAATTTTTGTCTTCTTTCCTGTCTGATTTCCCCAATGTGATGACACAATCAAACCATTTGTCTACACAAATTATTTTTTTGCTGACTTCAAGTAAATTAGATGAGACATAGTGTCTCTAAATGGGTATGTGGGGGTAATTTTACTTGATTCCATCAAATTCTACGGATTTATCAATAGAGTTGCATAAACATCATTAAAATGTAATTAAATTTCAATTTTCAGGTAAAAGCTGCTTTTTCAGTGAGGTATTTTACTCATAATTCCTGCTGAAATTAAAACAATTATATGTAAAATAAATATATATAGGAACACATAGCTAGGTACAGATAAACATCAGCCTGGCCTCTGAAATTGTGCTGATTGGCCAGACTTACAGTTTTGCAAATTTACTATTTGCATGTTTACAAATATTTATGCTATTAAAGAAGTATATAGGTTTATTAGAATCTACAAAATCATCTAAGGAAGTCCAACCTAATACTACAGACTTCAATAGGATATCTTGTTTATGGACAGTGTATGTTTGTCTTTATGTTCTTTTATGCTTAAACTCAAGATGTGCATAATTTCATTTTCCATTACAAATGATGAATGCCAAAACTTTGCTATGTATAAAAGTTACACTTGGAAAATAAATCTGATTTAGAACTTTGCATGCATTCCATCCAAAATTTCCTTTTTGTAAAAGCATGAATGTAAAAAAATGGCGTAAAAGTCAATTTGGATAAAAACAAATGAAGTGACTATGATCAGCCATTTCTGGAAATATAACCATGAACTAGACCTAATTTGTTTCCTAGAAGGCACATGTATTTGTTTCATATAAGAATACATAAATTACTGTAACCAATATTTCTGACCTGGACTTGTTCAAATAAATTTCACTGCTACCAACAAAATCGCTGGAAGTCTTTATCTATGAATAATCAGCAAAACTAATGAGATCTTATTTACTATTGCAAAACCTGAAGGAAACAAAGTATATGATTACTACATATAATTGAGGCCTTATCAAATCTCTGTGCTGATTTCATAGGCTAGGTCTTCCAAAAAAAGTCATTCTGAGCTCTCAACTTACGCGTATTCTGAACTAGTTAATAATTAAACAAATTAAGTAAAGGAGCACATATACTTCCCATTTACCAAATCATATGCAGATTGATATAAGAACATAAGAATGCCCATATGGAGTCAGACCACACCTCTGTCAAGGCTAGGATTCTCTCTTCAGCACTTGCCAGTACCAGATGCCTAATGAAAGTACACGAGAGCAGGACAAGTAGATATGGATATTATGTGTTGGGATATTCTGCAGAATACTTTCCAGCCATCTGCGGCTCAGGTAGCTGCTGAACTGCAGAAATGGTGTTTGCATTTAATTGTCCTAAGCAGATTTTCCTGTCACAAATTTGTCTGTAACCATGCAAACTTTTCCATCTGCAATATCTTGTAGGAAGTAGTGCCATAGCTTAATTGCGCATTCTTTGCAGAGGCACCTCTTGTTTGTTCTGGGCCTGCCACCTGCCAATTTCATATATTGTAACGCTTTTTTTTTTTTTTTTTTAAGACAGAGTGAGCAATCATTCACTAACTGACCTTCATACCACTCATGATTTCACTGATCTTTCTACAGCCTTTCAGGCTAAGGCATGCTAGTCCATTTTATCATGTCTTTTTCCTGTACAGAAGCTGTCCCACACCTTTGATCATCCTTTGCACCTTCCTTTGTATAATTTCTCAAGATAGAGGATGAAGACAGAAAGGAAATGTGCATGCTTAAGATGTGGATGCTGTTTATGTTTTCTTCTCTATTCTTTTCTAATAATCCCTTACATTTGATTTGATTTTTTGACTACTTTTTAAAAGAATTAAACTTTCTATTGTAAGACATATAGCCATTGCTGAGAGTAACTGTCATTTCAGAAATAGCTATTGCATAAGGAAAATTAAGGACTCCCCCCGCCCCCGGCCTCAATTTACATTTGTTTGGTTTTATTTGGTTTTAATCTTCTGACCTTTCATTATATGAGAAACTTCTGAAATCTTCAAAGCAGAATCTCACATTTTCTGTCTTGAATTTCTTTAGTGACCTCAGCAAAGTTGTTACCCCAGTTTTTATCCATTTATTTATCTATCTGAGAATTTGCCTTTAGTTTCTTTAATGGCTTTTGGTGAGAAGCTGTGTCAAATACTCTTGGAATATGTTCTGCTTTATGCAGTTTCCTGTCAGCATATCTTATAAAGTATGAGAATGTGGGTGTAATATAGAACTGGAGTATTCAAACTTTGCTAAGTGACTGAAGACATTACCAACTTTGATTCAACTTACAAATTGTATGAATGAGAAAAATTGCAAAATAGTGACTTGCTGTTTTCCTTGTATTACAAGTTAGTTGCTTTTTGCTTAGCACCTGACAACAGATTATGCATTGCTGCCAAGCTCACAGGCTTGTATTTTGTATATTATTATTGAAAATGAAAAAGTGGCTTTTTTATTTTTTGTAGATATATCTAATCTTGATTATATATTCTTCTTAACCTCTCAATAGAAGAAACACAAAATGATGAAACATAGTGTCCAGGAACTGTCATTTTCCTCCATACGTACACAGATTAAATTTACTCTATGTAGGCGACATTCAGCTCCAGTGCTGATCTACCCTGTGAGGTTTTCCCTTTTTAAAAAACATGCATTGGAATGTTAACTCTATAAATGGATTTATACTGATATAGAAATTGTACAAATCCAGTTACAAATTGTGCAATTACTTAGTTAATTTACAGAGATTAAAATAAATGTATATTTTAAGAGTGTTAGATGCTATTATAGCTAAATAACTGTAGTTATGTATTTACATCATAGTACATTTGAGATAGCCTTAAAGAAACTTTACATTTACATGGTTTGAGAAAGCCAGTGCATTAATGAAAATGTGTTAAGATATTTTATATTTACCTGGGAAAACAGTGTTTACACAGGCCGTTACTTTAAAAAAAATAAAATAAAATAAAAAAACAAACAAATATTTAAAAAGCTTTTATGAAAAGGTTATAAACCCCAGAATAATTTGGCCATATCAAACCAAACTGACGTTATCCTAAAGAACTGGGAAAACTCTCACAGCTCCTTTGGTTTAGCCCAATTATAGCCAGTCTCACCTTGAATGAATCCAGACTCCATTTATCACATTTTCAAATGCCTGTCTGTCAGTGCCTCTCACACTTTCAAATGTACAGTCTGCTTGTTTGTATGAAGCTTTCAGCGTGTGATTTGCACCAGATTTATGTTTAAAACTTCACCTCTCCGTTCATGTGTCAAATCCTAAATTAAGTCTCTCGGTTACTTCATGGCAACTTGTTCATGTAGCTGCATTGTACATCAACTAAGAGAGTTTCTCCCTCTTTAAGTGTCTCAGCCAGACTTTTTATTCCTTCCACAAACTGCTTCTCTGAACTCTTTGCATGAGTCCCCAGACACGTGTGACACCCAGTTTGACCAGTCTCTCCTCAGAACAGGGAGATGCCCAAGCTTCACCAGCATTTTATCCTTTGTTAAGGAAATACTGGATAGGTGCCCAGATGTCTTTTTTTTGTTTATGAATATAAACAGAGTTTTTAGGCAGTGTGATAAGAATGACAAAGCTGATTGTAATGGCAGAAAATCCACTAGAGAAAGTAAACCATGTAACTTGTGACTGATGAGGTGAGAATATTTTCACCAGTTATAAATTCATGTTTGAAAGTTTTAGCATTGAGAGTTTTATCTCAGTATAAATTGAATATGATGGATTTACTCTGGATTTACACCAGAACATGTAGGATTTTAGTTTGGTTCAGTATTTTTACTCACACATCAGAGATAGGTTGCTTCTAATAATTAATTTAAATGCTATGCTTATTCTGTTTCCCTTTCCATACCAACCTCTCACTCTGGCAGGTCACAAAGAAGTCACAGTTCTCTTATACCGAACTAAATGTTCTGCTGCTACTTGGCATAGAGCTGCCACAGAGCAGGTATGGGCAAAACAGCTGGCATTTCCCTTAAATGGAAGAGGCTGGCATTTCCCTTAAAGCCACTCTTATCAGTTATTCTTTGACAGAAAATGTAAAGGAGAATTTTTAAAATTTCATTAACTGTATGGAAAACAGCAGCAATATTGGTAAAATAACAGCCAACGTTTTGAAAAATTTGAGCCTTCTCTTTGCAAGCTGTAGTACTAGCTTGCACCAGAAGACAAGAGCTTCTTCATGCCATAAAACATTGCTTCATTTCTTTCATGATAATTACTAAAAACCTGTGAATCTGTTTAATAATATATCAGTTATTTAAAAAACAGCTGATATATTTATGAAAGTCAAATACAAAGAAGGGGTCATTAGCAGGCCCAGTAACATTAGTGAATGTGATGCATAAGGCTATGAAAGTACGGTGCATTTGTTTTCTGTGCCTGACAGTCATATTCATTTTGTTTTCTGATCTGGTGAAGTTGTTAAAGGACAAGCATACTGTGTTGTCTTAGTAAGACATTACTCACGTTTTCTTGCTTTATTTAATCTGGTATAAAGCTAATACTAGACAATGTGTAGACATGGTTGATATTCTCTATTTGGAAAACTGAAAAATTTTGATAAGAAATATAAATGTATTTTAAAAGAATTAGAATAAGGAACAGACTGATTGATGTAACAATCATACATCATTTTTCCTGAGAGACAGTTGGCTTTTGCAGTCCCATTAACTTAATGCAGTTTAAGCCTTGCAGTGCATTCCTGAATTTAACTGTCCTGCATCCTGGAGTCATGTGAGAAGCATCTTTCATTTACAAACATGAAGTACACTCTAACCCTTGCAGTATTACAGAAAAGCCTGCAAAAGTTCTAGAAACTAGAAGAAAAACCCCCAGTTCTCAATATAAACTCAATTGTTTGTTATAATATATCTATCTGTCTCAAGATCTTGAAGAACCTGGGTTTCAGTTTTATTTGGTTTGTATCCAGTTAAATCCTTTGATGTCCAGTGATAAATCAGTGGCTATTTTTGACTCAGATAGGGATTTTCAATTTGTTTGAAGAAAATAAAAAATATTTAAACTGAGAGGCATGGAACACATGATACTAAAGGAAATCCATTTTTACCTACACACAATAACAAAGGTGGTCTGGGCTTAAAATTATAAAGAACAGTAAATGGACTGGACTATAAACCATGGGGTTTAGAGGGAAAATAATTCTGACAAATTTTGGCAAGCTTCCACTGTCCTACAGCTGAACTGTTTGGCAGAAAGCGCCTCGTATACCAGTTTTCCTCCTATAATCTCCATTTATTCATTTCTTATATGTGTGCCTCAAGATCAAATAACTGTACAGCCTTATAAAATGGAAGTAAATATCATATCTAAATGCATTGTTAGTATGTTAAATCCTCATTTTAGAAGGGTTCATAGCACACATTTAAGTCTGAGGTAATTTTTTCTATAGATGTGAGCTTTACCTTGAAAAGACTATGCACATCTTGAATAAACAAAGTTTCCAAATACAGTAGAAACAATTTGCTCTACATACAATCAATGACTTGAAATGTATGCAGTTTGTTACCCTAAAAGCAAACAGAAGTGACAATAGCAATGGGAGTGACTGAGCTCCCTTTTGCTTTTAATGCATGAGAGAGCTGTGATAAGCCTTCTCAGCAGCCGAGGTAAAACCTAATAAATATTGTGCCCTGAAGATGTAGCATTGGCCTTGTCTGCAGTGGAAAAAAGCCCCACAAAATCAAGACAACCACAGCAGTGTGACTGTCCAGGAGAGGCAGACAGGGTAAAAATGGGAAAAAAAATATGGGACTATTTCTACTGCACTTGTGCAGAGGAGCCTGAGTGGCAGCTCCCCCTGCAACCCAACCCTGTTCCCAGTCAGCACAGTTTCCTGGGGCTGATAGAGATGGTGAAGGAATAAGACTATTTACAGCATCCAGAAGTTTCCTTTCCATCTAGCACTCTGGATATTTTTCCTTTGGTAATCCCAGATATACATTTTGCTTGGAATTAGAAACTATGAAGTCCAGCTTAATGAGAAAGTTAGAGAAAACAGCATTTAACTGAACATTCAGTTCCAGCAGAGAAAAATGTAACATAAAGTTTCTTCTTTTTAATTTTGAAATTAGGTCTTATTTTAATTTTTTACAATTTTATACATACATTCCCAGAAATTTCCAAATGAAAAAAATCAGAAATTCTGCATGTAGAAAAAAAAATTAAGATTCATTCTAAATACTGTTGTTAGTGTTTATGTTATATTGTTTCCAAGTCTGTCGTAAAGTGTGATTCCTGTGTCACATTTTGTGCTTTGAGGAGCATAACCACCTCAAACAAGTGAATGGTTTGTTATTCTGATGTCTTAGAAGACTTGAGTTCCAGTCTTTTGACTGGATTATTGACAATAATCAATGTGCATGAATCAAAGTTTGCAAGCTTTGGGCTCTGAAACAAGCTGATTAACTATTAATGTTGCTCACCCTTCACAACTTTACAGTTTAAAGTAATTTCAAACCGGTGACCTCAAGTGATCTACATTTTTCTAACTGGAAACTTCAATATAATGTGATCACATGAGAGGAATTTAACATAGTTTCTATAATCCACAAATCTCATTGCTGTTTGATAATCTTGTTTAATTACTTGTTTAATCTTTTCATAATCTATCTTCCTTAATGAATTTGTGTATTGTGTTTTGAACTCAAGAAAAACTAGAACAAATAGGAAATAATTGCTAGTTACCCAGTTGTGAACATCCATTGCATTCATTTTATTACCAAAGAAATTCTAGTTATTTACCTTAAGAGTAATAGTCATTAATATCTGTAAATACATCTTTAACCCTGTGAGCCTGAAGTAAATGTAAAAACATCTCTGAGGAGATATACTGCCTGTTTTGTGTCTATAATTAATGGGTTCAGCTGGAAGCTGTGGAAGACATGTCTAACGTCTAAGCTAACTCCAGTCAAGTCAATGGGAATTTTTCCACTGATTCCCATGAGCTTTGGACTCAGTCCCTAAATTCCTACAACTCAGGAGGAGAACAAAATAGTATGAAGTGGTTTCCACAAATATTGCTTTAACAGAACTTCAAGATTTCTTTTTTAAACTCAGCTTTGGTGAGGAAAGCGAGAAGAACAAGTAGCATCTGCATGGAGAGCAAGTTGGCAAGAATTCCAGTCTGCCACTTTCCAAATTGTTTTAGAAATGTTTGGCACGTCTCTGTCACAAATTACAGCTGATTATAATTTCACAGTATGTGCAAGCAGATGGAGGAGATGAATTGCGGAAAAGTTTCACCCCAGACAAATTAATTATTAGTAAGTATTTTCAGAGCAGAAGTTAAATATTAAAACTATGGTTTGAAATAAAGAATTATGAGATATTGAAGTAATCTCTAACTTTGAATCAGACATTTTATGAACAATTTGACAACTGGATGGAATAATTTATAATCTTCATAGATGAAAATATAACTCATACTAAAAGGAAATATATTTTAGAAATTCTTAACAACTAGTCATTTTTTTCAAGTTATCTATTAAATAAACAAGTTTATGAGCAGTTAAAATCAGAAAACATTCTTACCAGAGGCAACTGTGGAAATACATCAAACCTTTTTTTGATCATGGGAAAAAACCAATATTTAGCAAAAAGCATCAGAAAACTAGATTCACATTCACTCTATTTTGTATGCAATTCATATTCCCATGTTTAAACTGTTACCTGTTATCAATCTACAGTTTTAGAAGCCAGGATGAAGACACTAGAAGGGAAAATATGTTGGAAATGAGAAGAGGAGAGAGCAGAGAAACAAGTCAAATGCTTCTGTTTGACAAAATAAGCGGCTTAAGGAGTCGGTGACATCCCGCTCTCTTTCTCATTCAGGAACTTGCAATCCTGGAGGTGAAACAGGCCCTCGTAAAAATGGTGACCTAGATGATGCTGTCCCTGGTGAGCATCCTCTGGTGACCAGTGATGCTCTTTCTGTAGTCCTAAGCCTCAGTTGCTCCAAGTGGGTGAGAAAAGTTTAATCATCTGTAGGCATACATGGAATTCAAGAGTTGGTAAAGTAATTTTGCATATATCTTATAAAAAAAATTTCTTGGCAAGAAAGATTTGGTGTAACTGAAGTAGCATATTCAATCATGCCAAGTGTCAGGTCCACCTGGGTCGGAGCAATCCCAGGTACAGCTACAGGTTGGGCAGAGAAGAGATTCAGAGCAGCCCTGCAGAGAAGGAC
>JANHGB010050399.1:18697-33719 GCA_026283785.1 Coracopsis vasa | reverse complement strand
ACAGGGGACATCAAAATCTTTCAGAATTATTCATTACTGGTTTATGTATGCAAAGTGTTTTACCATTATAATATTAATAGTATGTTATCTGAGACAAACACCTCAGGACTAACAGCAACTTAAGGATATGCATTTTTTGATGCAAGTGTCTTACTTGTTCTTATAAACAGGATGTTGGTTTTGAGCCCTGACAACTCCAGGCACTTTACATTTTCATTAAGCATGCATTTCTGATTGCATTCAAAAGCAATCATTTCAAAATAGGTTAAAGGGCAACTTCAGCTAAGCTTGTGAGAGCTGAACATGACTCAGCTCTGAGAATCCACCTCAATCCTTGGGAAATCAATGAAGCTCCAAAAAATTCAGCTATTTGTGCACATAAATAGCCACATGATCAAAATATTTTCATTTTACTTAAGTCTCCCTTAGTGCACTTTAAGCCCATGACTTCTCTCGGCCTCAGTAGGTGTAAATGGCAGCTACATTCTTTCACTTTGGCAGAAAATATTACCTTACCTTCATTTGGTCTTCTCTTCTGTAAGAGAGCATCTTGCAGAGGGTATGCTTCTCAGCCCTCCAATCACTCGTGGTGGTTGGAGCCAGATGCTCAGCTGCTGCTCAGTACCTAGATTGTGAGTGGGGATCCCTAAGCAGAACATCTTCCATCTGAAGCTGTGACAGCAGTAAAACAAAGGACAGGAAGCAAATAATCAAATCAGTGTCTCTGTGAACAAAAATGGGCTATGTACTGTCTGTAAAATTCTGTTCTCCCTCCACCTCCAAACCACTTACAGGGATGAACCCCATGGTGCCTCCAGCTAAATGCTACAGTGGACTTCTTAGTGAATGAATTAAAATCCCACATCTAGCAAGCAGACACAGCCAATGTTTCTGCAATACAGCACTTGCTATCTTCAAACTACTGCTCACCTGGTCAACATTTAAGTCAAAGCTGAACAAAATAGAGCTAGTTCCATCCCCACGTTAATACAGACACAAGTGGTAGAATCACCTCAGCAGTTAATTTAGACCATGAAAAGAGAACATGAAGGGAACCCCCCAGCATGTAACAGTATGTACCACAGAAAATTGAATAATGCCAGTAAACAGTGTTCAAATGATTACAGTAATTATAAGTGTTACACATGCGGGAAAAATTGTTTGGAGAGTAATTAAGATCTTATGCACAAAGGTTGTCTCATCTTCCTGGAAGATCAAGAAAGGATATAAAACTCAAAGGATTCAGGGCTCCTCTGGCCATTTCTCTTGACTTCTTCCTGGACAACTGGTAAGTCCCATTCACCTCAATCTAATTATATTGAGTAAAACGTTGCTTTAACGTAGGCCAGGGTTTAACAGCAAGCCACTGTGGTTTCTAAAGATCTTAATAAGATCCTTTCTCCAAAAGTCTGCTATAAATTTAGTTGCATACGTTATCACAGAATAGTTTGGGTTGGAAGTGACCTTTAAAGGTCATCTAGTCCAACCACGCAGCAACTAGCAGAACATTTTCTACTAGATCAGGTTGCTCAGTAACAGTAGCATTTTAATTTCTTAATTTTAAAATTGGCTAAGATCTGAGACGCTCAAATTTGTTTTCTGGAAGTTTTAATTCATAAAACCAGAAAGACTTCGTTTTCAAAGGGATACAAAGGGACTAAAATCATGCAAAAGACAGCTAGAAGGAAGAACTCATTCACTAAGAAGTGATGTCTCTCCAGTTTTTAACTGATCATTCATACAGGTCTACTCTCTGGCTGGACCCTCTCTCTTTAGGCTGAGACCTTTGTCATTGCACTATTAGGAAGAAGAAAGTCTGGAAGGACAGTTCTTTTCCTACTCAGTAACTTCATGGGTTTTCTGATGAGAGCATTTGATGCTGAGCACTGACAGATCTGAAAAGCTAGACAAGATAAATAATGACATCCCCCTTCACCTTCCCCTCTTAGTGGACAGAAACAGGCATTTCACATAACGTATTTAAATAACACCTACCTCTGAATGAGCTTGACTGCACTCTGCAAGTCTGCTTTTCCCCAGGGAGAAAAATAAAGTGGCTGCTTTGTAGGCAATGATTTACATCACGCAGTTTTAAACTTTGACAGATAAATCCCACAGTATATATTTGTAATCAGTTCCAGCTAAATGACCTTAAAGATGGATTCAGGGTCCAGGCAAAAAGGTAGGCATCAAAAAATCTCTATAAAGTTCTTGACTTTGCCAGGAGTGATCTCTGCAAATCATCTGGAGGTACCTGGAGACAAGAGATTACTAGGAGCTTGGGCACTAGCGTGCAGAATAGCATCAAAGTTGGGTCCTTCCACCTCCTGCACAGCAGTCCCCAGCTTGCAGAGCTGCATTAACGGTTTTGGCTTTCAGTTCTGCTTGACATGGTCTCATTGGTCTGCATAAACTTCTCAGGACACCAATACGGTGCCCAACACAGTCTCACCAGAGGCACAGGAATCCTATTGTGCATAATTACTCTAATGAGGGCTGGGCAGACTCTATCAGTGAGACAAACAGTCCCAGGCAAGGATGTTCTCCAGTACAGGGGTATCTTCTTGTATGACCAGTGGTTTTATGGTACCAGCAGTGGCTGTGTTGAAGTCACTGGTCACAGCTGCAGCACCTCTTCAGTCGTCCTTGGTGGCTGCCCAGACAGGATCTGTAACTGGAAGAGCAAAAAGAGGCACTGTGAAGAGGCAGAGATGCAAATGCCCTGGGGCAATGGATGGAACAAAATGGGATGAAGGCTGGTTAAACCCAGAAGCCTAGGGTCCTTTTTGGGAGGGTAGAGATAGAGTAAGAAGGATTCAGGGTGATAGGGTGAATGGAATGAGAGGACAAGCCTGTATGACCTGTGAGCTTCATTTCCTCACATCATAGGCTCACATTGTCTCTGCTACATCTACATTATCTGCAGAGTTCCTATAACTAGAATACCTGAGCTGCACTCCTATAGATTTGTACCTTCTCCACCGCAGTGTGTTTCCAGCTGTGACACGTGCCTCATTCTCCCTGCAAGAAGGAGAGCAGGAGTCCCCCCCGAGTTGCAAGGAACTGCAGGATGAAGGGCAGGGGATAGGTTGCAAATGCTTTGAGAAACACATTTTTAGTCTCTTATGTGCTGCAGGTTCACCGTCATTTCTCCAAGATGTCCTTTGGTGGTGAGTGGGATGCAGGACAGAGCTTCTACTCATGCGACGCACAGTGCCCACAGCCTCTTGCTACCAGCTGCAATGACCCATGTGTTATATCCTGCGGTGCCTCCAGAGTCATTATATACCCACCTCCCGTCGTTGTGACATTCCCAGGGCCAATCCTCAGCACATGCCCGCAGGAGACAGTAGTGGGAAGTTCTGCAGTTATGGAGGGAGGTACACCAGCCCCGCTGACATCTTTGAGAGCAGAAGTCCTGTGCTCAGAGCCACCTGCAAATAGCTTCATCCCAAAACCTGTGCCTCAGTGCGCACCACGGTGCTCCTATGTGTTTTCTTCCCACTGGATGCATCCTTGCAGCAGACCCAGCAATAGAAGCTACCAACCATCTGAGAGCAAGAGTGAAGAGCATGCTCCAGAGAAGGAGAAGCCAGAAACTGAAAATACAGATACAGCAAATGAGGACAAAGAGACCACAGAAGCATAACACAGTGATACCAACCCCAAAGGCTTCGTAGACTTACTGCCTCTTTAAAGCAGACCTACCCATATCTTCTTTAAATTATGCTTTACCTTAAGTGTTTTCCCTCTCAGGTACATTCTCAGGCAGGTAATTAGAGATAATTAGTCACCAGGAAATTCACTTTTCCTTTGGATAAATATACACACAGACATGTCATTTGTATCTGACTTTTAGTTTCTTCAAGAAAAGTGTGGGGAAAAAGAAATTGATTCTCTGCTTGTATTTAATTTTAAGGAAAAAGTGTTTGGTGAAAGGTATCACTTGAATATAGAGGTTAATGCAAGCATAGGAGTGACAGAATCTGCATCTAGAATTGTGCCCTTTACACTGTTATTTGTTCTAGCAGTTTTGTTCTATCCTTTCCCATTAAAATTATTCTGCATTATCATTGTGGTTCTCATTTTCTTTCTTTTCTACTCTCAATTTTCAGATACCTACTGGTGAAATTTAGGTGGCAAACACTAAACACAAAACTGTCAGTCCTGCTCACCCATGAAGAGAGGAAACAATCAACTCTGTCTTGCATTCCTCAGCTCTGGTCACATGCTTATGCACAGACTGTTTCATTTTCACTTGCACCTCAGCTTTCACTTGTTCCTCATCGTGCTAAGCATGTGGTTTTGAGAGTTCATGGGTTGATGTATCAGCTGAAAACCAAAAAGTAGATAGAAAGCAATGACACCCAAATTTTCCTTATGATTTAACTCAGTTCAGGAAAAATCCTTAGCTATTCCCTGCTCCACTCTTCCCTCCCTCCCCAACTCTAAGCTTTTATTCCTGTAAAGAGGAATAAAATAAAAGAACATTCTAAATGCAAGCATTGTCCTTTTGGTCCCAAGAAGAATATTACTGCAGTTATGATTGGGCACCTCTGCTAGTCTTTGCAAGCTAAAAGCCCAGTTTAACAGAAGTGAAACAAAATTCAGAGGTCAACTTGTCCCTAAAACTGATATGTGAAAGCTGGCTAAACTCTAATTCCCCATTGTTGGGCTTGTCAAGTCTTGAGAGCTATTATTTAATGATTTGCTCTCACCTGTGGAGGCAGATGTGCATAAACATCTGGGTGCACACCTTATTCTACAAGCAGCCCATGTGGCCACATCCAGATGCCATTGTTTTCCCAGGCACTTCATCAAAGAGAAAAGGGATTGCAGAAAACTTTACAGCAATGTTAAAACATCATATGAAAACACACTAAGCAGCCTGGATTCCTGCCAGTCTCCCTGGGAAGCTGCCAGCCTCTGAGAGGACAGTTTACCCATCTGTCTGTTGCAGCCCCCAGGCTTTCACCTTCACAGTGGTCTGTGATCTACTGTCTGCTCAGCTGGCTCATCTGGCAATCTGCCTGGAACATGAGCAGCTCATACATGCTCCCTGCACCCTGTAAATCCTTCTAAAATGAGCCCCTCAAATGTTTGGTGTGTATATATATAATGTTTTCATTTTAAAGGATGGAAACTCCTATAAATCTCCTAGTTTATCTATTAGTATGTGCCCTACTTTATTGATCGAATATGAAGATGTAATTACTATATCTTGGAAGATTAGCTTGTGAACTGTGTCACACCCTAGATAAGCTGAGGGGCAGGTCAGAGATAGAAGCTTTGTTGATTGCCTGGCTCACGCAAAAAGGGTTGTGAAAAATGTGATAATGAGCTCATGGGCAGGGTGGAGCTCTCAGGAACCTGCAGTCCAAAAGACCCTGCCTTGAATCATCATCTACACCCCAGCCAGTGCAGCAGTTCAATGAGTTTAACAAAAATCTATTTGCACAAGGGGATTCAGGAAGTGGTTTTCACCTTTCATTCTTCAAGAATAATATAGCTTTAAGTGTTCAAAAACCCTGTAGATGAGGCCCTCAATGACATGATTTAGTGGTGGTCTTGGCAGTGCTGGGGTAATGGTTGGACTTGATGATCTTAAAGGTCTTTTCCAAGCTTGTTGATTCTATGATTCTATTTTTCTTATGAATGAAGCTGCTTGCACATGATGATCTGACCTCCAAGAGCTTTGCTGAGGGTTTTTAAAGAAGAGCCATTAATTAGCCTTTAAGCCTAGGAACTTAGAGCTTGATCCCTTTTGGAAAAATTCATGTGTAACATCCATGCTATGCAACACAGTGCTCTGCTATCTGAAATGCAGACACACTGTTTGGGTCAATTCAGTGTGTGTTGACAAATCATATTTTTAAAGAACCCTCAATATCCTCTACTCATCTGCCTAAGCCATATCTTGAGACATTTTAATTAACAGCCACACAAAAAAAAACCCCAGTATTTCTGATAATACTGCATCTCTCTAAAAATTTGGTCTTCACTCTTGATCTTTCCTCCTTTGCCTGCCATGTAACTACCTACCTCAAATCCTGTTTCTTTTACACTGCTTGTTTCAATGCTTTCCACACATATTGCCTTGCAGTGTGGGAGCCCAGCTGTTCTTCTACCTTCTCCTGTTTCAGTCACCATAAAGGATGCCACATTTCATTATCATCCTATCATCCCACATCATCCTCTCACCACTTCTTGCAAGCCTTCTTTCTCTTTACACCTGTATGGCACAATTATCATCTTACTATGGGACAGCCGATTCTCAAAAGCCACTTAACCTGTCTAAGGACACTCTATGCATAAGGGTGGATCTAAGACTTAGACACACCTAATTATTATTAGTCTTATTACTTATAACCTGTCATTATAATTCCATGTCATACACTATCCAAATTTATGATGGGGTCATGAAGACCAAGACATAGGACAGACACAAAAGGGGCAGAATGAATCCTTCATGGGATGCCCCTTCTGTTTAAATCTCTTTTTCAACTCGTTACATGAGTTATTTGGAGCAAGATAGGAGTATGGTGGCCTTTAGAGCAGCTTTCTACTCAAGCTAGTTTTGTTGACCTGAGTTGGAAGAAGCAGCACAACACAGATACATGCAGCAGAAAGGGATCTGGTACCATAACTCAGACACTTCCTCTGGATAGCAGAATTCGTCTCCCTTTTGTGAGAAGACCCTTCTCTGTCTCCAAGCTCACCTGTGAATTCATTCCAGCATTCTATACCACCAGATCAATACTTTCTTAGTCTGATAGCCTTAAAAGAACTGAAAGTCAGCTGCAAGTTTTTCTTGCTGAGTTTAATGGGCTTAATTAGGTAATGAACCAGAATGAAGATTTAATTAATAGCTTTAGAATTAATTAATTATTAAATTGGATATTAGTACCACACCCTCTGTGAACCATAAGGTGATACAAGAACATGAAACCACTCTGGCAGTATCAGCACACACCATAAGCACCAACGAAGTATTAAAAGTGAACTATTTAGAAGATTGAGATTTCCAAGGCACTGCACTCCAAGTAATTCAAAACTTGGACTCACAAGCACCCACCTCATTAAAAGCAGGTCTATAGACATCTCTACCACACCAATACTTTAAGAAGGCTGAACTAACCCCTATGACCCTTCATCACAGTACAAATGTGCTATTCCAGGCTGTCTTTGAATACACAGTTGCTACTGCAGTAAGTACCCATCACTATGCCCTTCTTGCCTCTACAAAGCTCTTGGTTCTTAGTGAGGTCCTTCACCTCTTTGCAGCAACTCACACACAGAGACAAAGATGCAAGTCTCCTGCCCAGAGCCTGAGTCTTGTAGGGTGAGGTGAAGTGGAACAGAGCTGGGCTTGGCTAATTTATTAAGCAACCCAGGATCCTTATCAATGCTGCTACATCAGCCTTTCACACACCTGGGGACTTCAGATGACCCAGTAGTTCTCCAAATCCTACAACCCTGTTGCTGGTCAGGCAAGATGGGTCTCACCTGGAAAACATGCTTGGATGATGGGTATATTGTGTGCAGCCTGAGAGGGATAGATTAGCCAGCTTTTATACAGAGCTAAATTATACACAGATATGCAAGCTGTAGTTACACCTGGGGCTGCAATTTCACATACCCTCAGGTTTTGTTCAGGGGAGCAGCACTCATATATTAAAGAATATTAGTTCTGTTTTGTTTTTAAGATGAAAGATGCCCATTAAGATTTCAGCAGTGTAATTATTCCTGAGCTCTGAGCAAATCTCATTTAGTGGCAGGGAAGAATTCTTCAGCTTCAGAATTATTTGTGTGTACAATTATTTAATCACCACCTTCTGTTGCACTGTAGCTAGAAAACATAACCAAACCTATACAGAAGAGAGGAAACCCATATAATGAGAGCTTCATTTTGCCATAAAATACTTGAAGATGAGACTAGGTATTCAGGATGTAAATGGGAGATGTGTAGACTGAGGTCATTGACTATGAATTTCCCCGAGGATCAGGGTGAATTTTGCTGAAAGGGGATTAAGTGAGGAGTGTGGAAAAGGCAAAAACTAGAAGAAAGTCATCTTAGTTCCAATGGAAACTAAAATACTCAGTGGTGGCTGAACAGGGTCTCCATATCAGTGGGGTTTCTAAACTTCCAGCGCCTTTGAAGGGAACTAGACAGGACTTCAAAGAGATGGCAGAACTGCTCAGTTAATGAAATGCAAGTATTTATGGAAAGGCAAATGCATGGATAGATATCCAGGCTCCACCAAACACGTCTGCTGACTGTAAGAGAAACTGAGATATGTATTTTCAGACACCCAAGTGTGGCTATCTCAATCTGGAACTGAATCTAACCCCTATGTCTTCCTTTCTCCTGTGGCAACCACATAGTTACACAACCAAGGTTCTAAGAAATGGTTACTGGAGAAGATTGTTATAAATATAAGATAAAACCTGAGACATGGTAGTCAGATGTGAGTGTGATTTTAAGAAGAAATGAAGTTCCTCCAATTTTGGGAACTGCTGGAAACATCAGGTTTTCAGGAAAATTAGAAATTTTGTCATCAATTTAGACTCTTTTTCTTAGTTTTCTCTGTTGTCTTGTGCTCTGCTTGGAACACAGCCACAAGATTTCCTATACTTAACCATCTCCAACAACTTCAAACACAGGCTGCCAACAAAACAACAAGTTATTATTCTTTTTAATAGGATTGAACAAAAGGAATCAAGTAAACGTAATACACAACTAACAATAAATATGGAAGTACAAAACAAATACTGCTATGGCCTGGAAAATATCATAACACTGACTATACAGATAATGAAAGAGCATACAGTGCTGATCTAGTCCTTCAGTTCCTCATTTCATCTTCAGTCTTGCAATTAGGCATGAAGAAACACTCAGCAATATCGACCCTCCAGTTTCAGTAGTTTTGGAAATAGGTTTCCAGGTGGCAGCTCTTAGACCACACTGGAAACATATGTCCAAATGTGGATGTCCAGGATCTAAAGCTGCTCTAAGTTTGCACTCCTGCACAGTGATTCCCATATTTTAGCCTGCACTGTGTTGTTTGTTATTCTCTTACGAGCACTATCTGCATGGAATTGCTGTGATAAAATCTGTGGAAAAATGAAGGTTAAGGATAATGTTTTGCTACAATCTGTGATAATAATATAGGCTATTTCCTTTCAGACAAAGGAGCTTCCAGACCAATTTAGAAAATTATAGCATAGCAAAGGTGAGAGCAATAGCAATTAAACCAGCTTCCTCTTTAAGATTTAATCTTTGTATGTAAAGTAGCTGGGTAAGGATCAGGCTTGGGATTTCTAAAAGAGAAAAATCAATCAAGCCGACAACAACAACAACAACAACAACAGCATGGTAGAAAAAACATGAGACGTCTTTCAGACAATGCTTCAGGATTGCTTTGTGTGAGGTGAGCTTAAATCTAAAGCTGTAAACACCAAGCCTCAGATTCCTCAGCCAGGTCTGACTGCTGGTTTATGTATGCAGCTCTGTATATGAAGCAACAGATTTTTAGGGGAAAATTCAAAATCCTTGATGTTTTTTCTTCCTGTTTTCAGAAGAATTTTGCTTTCAGCTGGTGAGGGAGGGTATCTATATCTCTCTCTTTAAAAGATTTCGGTTATGTAAGGCAGCTGAGGTTGAGGTGTTGTAAAATGGGATGCTGGACTATTGCCAATTGCTTTCTTGCGTTTTGTATCTTACATTTTTGAAAGGATATCTGTAGAGTATGACGGCTACAGTTTGAGCTTGAAAGCCTGTATCTGCTTTTATAGCTTTCAACCTTATGTAAAACCTGAATTCCTCTTAAAGTTGCCAGGCAAAAGCATCAGTTACAGCAAGAAAACTGCAGATGCTCAAGCCAGTGTGATTTTCTGCAGTGTCAGTTAAGAATCTGTGTTTTGAACAAGTTTTCTTTGGAAAACTTCAAAACCAATGAGATCCTTATTAACTTTTGAAAACTATTTTGTTTGGTAACTCCTTTAATTGCTTCAGCTGTAGATTGCTATAATTATTAATTACTTCTCATTCCCATAAATAATGTGAGTCATGTTATTCGGTCCAGCTTGCTGTCACATCTCTATTGGCTGCATACATTCCTCTGGTCGTGATGTTGATTTCATGGTCGTGAAATCTAAATCAAATTATCTGGGTTTTGGGATTTGTTTGGGTTTTTTTAGTTTTGGTTTTGATAATTTGTCACAAGAACACAGATAAGAGGGTTGGTTTTTTTTTCATGTAAATATTACTATGTGAATCACAGTATCAGCATTTTTGAGGCCTTGTGAATTTATTCTAGCTGAGGTTATGGACATGTACTTCAGGTGATATTTCCTCTGGATCCTCTAGTCCCACAGGTGATATATTTTTCCTCTCATATTGGCTTCCAACAAGCATTCTCAGAAAGGAAAATTCATAGTTATTTATGGGGTTTTGCTGTTTATTCTGAAGGCCCTTTGGGAAACAGTGATTCCTTGGGATGAGGAACTGAAGATAAATTGAAAAACCTCTGACAGTGCTAATTCTGATTGGGTTATTGTGTCTGTGAATTGCTTTTGTTTCTCTTACTTCCTACTCAGTCTGGATATGGTATAGTCATGTAGGAGAACATCTGTCCAAAGGACAGTCCCAAGCCATAAACTGCAGTCCCAAAGCCCCTGGAATGAGTACACAATGGCCATGGACACTAATGGCTATTTAATGTACAAAGATTTCCTATTTATAAAGAGGAAAAATCTAGAAGGCCACTGGTTATTATTACCTGCAATGACAAATGATAATCTGGAATCCTGTACTTACTAGCAGCATGCAGTTTATCCAACTCTGAGGTGCCTTCACAAGTGTTAGCAAGTATTTAAGAGTAAACTAACCTCAATTTATTGTGAGATTTTCAGCAAAAAGACAAGATTGCTGAAGCTTGTGCATCATGCCATGTGGGATTAGAACTTATCTAACAATCATAAGCTGTTATCAAAACAGTTGCAACAAAGGCAGGCATCACTGGGGAAAACATTCTGTTTCACAAGATGCAGAGAATGGTTGCGTAAAGGTATCTCCCAATTTCTATTCTCTATGACAGCATATAAAAGTGCTCGTAACTCAGATCTCTGCAGCTGCCTCTGCTGACTTGCTCTTCTTGGTGACTGGGTAAGTCTGATTTAACTGAATCAGTTCATAATTATAGATGTGGATTTATAGGTAGCATTAATATGAGGTTATATATCCTATACCCTATTTAAAGGTAGGACCTTATTATTTAAACTCATTTTACTTGGGAACTGTAACTTTTAAATAGGGTGGATACAGACATCGCCACGTGTATGGGAGAAAAAAGGAAAGGGAGTTCCGAAAATGTAGATAGCAGCAATTCCTAGGAATTTAATATCTATCTATGGAGACAGGATACCCCAGAAACTATCAGCGTAGGGACTGGGACATATCACTGGGACAGACTCCCAGATGAAAACACTGCAAAGGCAATGATGTGAGAAAAGGAAGGAGAGACATTCTTCCAAGAAATCGTTCTGGAACTCAACTACGGGGCAATGGAGCATTAGAGAGGGACGGAAGTAGACTTGGAAACCCCTACGCAGTAATTCATCTCAGTTGGTTGGTGATATCTGTAATGCGTAAGTCCACTTCAGAATGGAACGAATTGTGCCTTAGAAATTGTGATTTTCTTTTTTTTTTTTTTTAATTGTTTTTTAATTTTTTTTTTAAACACCAACTCTTAAGTTTTAAGGTGTTGAGGCACTGGAACAGGTTGCCCAAAGAAGTGGTGAATGCTCCATCTGTGGCAGTTTTCAAGGCCAGGTTGGATGGGTTTGGAGCAACCTGGTCTAGTGTCAGGTTCCAATCGTCCTGGCCATGACAGGAGGACTGGAACTAGATGATCTTAAGGTCTTTTGCAACCCAAATCATTCCATGATTCTATGAAGTTTAGTGTAGTTGACTCAGACCCTTGAATCTGCATCTGTTCAGATGAATACCATTCCACATTACTATAACAATATGTTCTTCCACTCTTTTGACTGTAACTTTACCAGACCAGTGCACTCTCTGTCTTTCAGGTTGGCTTGTTTTCTGCAAAGATGTCTTCCTATGGACAGATGATTAGCTCCCGCTGTGCTGAGCCATGTGAAGTAACATGCCCGCAACCATATGTCAACTCTTGGAATGAACCTTGTGTCAGCTCATGTGGAGACTCAAGAGCAATCGTGTATGCGCCGCCCGTTGTCGTGACTTTCCCAGGACCCATTATCAGCTCCTGCCCTCAGGAGAGTTTTGTGGGAACTGCCATCCCTGAAATTGAGGGTCAGATTGGCTCCGGAGGTGGAGGAATAGGTTCTGGAGGTGGAATGGGCTCCGGAGGTGGAGGAATGGGTTCCGGAGGTGGAATCAGCTCTGGAGGTGGAGGAATAGGCTCTGGTGGTTCCTATGGTGGAGGCAGCTCCTACGGGATGGGCTCTCATGGTTCAGGCGGTTCTTGTGGTGGCATAGGAGGGGGCTCATATGGTGGGGAGGGCTCATGTGGTGGTGGACTCTTCCGTTTGGGAAACTTTTACCGAAACTCATATTTTTCAGGATATGGTAGATATTATAACCCCTTTTTTTCCAGAGGGTATTATAGGTATCGCTATGGAAATTATGGGCCATTTTAAATCTTTAAGAATGATTAATGACTGGAGAAACAGTAAGATACAAACTGGTGGCTGACATATAGACCTGGAAATCAGACATGCCAAGCAGCCTCTGCTCCAGCCTATGTCGGAGGAGCTGGGGTTGCTTGGGATCTCATTGCGCTTTATCTAAGGCTTATGGTCCCAATGTTGCTTCACATTGTCATTTGCTCATGTTATGTTTTGTTCTTTCTGAACCTGAAGAGGGTAAACCAAGTAATGGAATTTGGCTGTGAAAGCATCAAGCTGAAAGAAGAACATCTTGTGAGCCCTGTGCTCCTCTGAATGATTGATTGATTGTAGCCCTTGTCTGAAATGGAAATTTCATTCTTTGTCTCTTCCTTGTCTCATTCTGCAAGAATGTATTCCAGTCTTTGTTTGTATTAAAGACCTGTTGCATCACAGCACCATCTTCTGTCTTTTATTTCACTGTAGTTTCATAGTTACAAATTAGTCTGAACAAAGTTAACTTCATGCATCAATTCTTACACATTAATTGAGGACTATCATCAGAAAAGAATTAATTCTTCTGTATGACCCCCATAATCAGTAGAGAAATCTTTCAGTAAAGTGTTTTTTTTCCCCTTCTGATATATACCATGGCATACATGCTAATAAAACAAAATCGTAGCTCTGTTCTACTCAATCTCCATCTCTGGAGCTGATCTGATACAGTTCCCTTTCAAAACCAAAGTAACTTTGAAGCTAGGTCAGTTACTCAGGGACATTACCAGTCTTTCCTTGAACTTCCCAAAGGAAATTGTTTTAACCCTCAGCAGCAGTTGAAATGACTACTCGGACTCTAACTCTAAGTCAAAGATGTGCTCTGATTTATCTAATCTTGATGGTAAAATTGATTACAGACTGCAAAGGCAAATGGGTTTGCCTGGATCTGTGTGCTGTGGGGAGGCAGAGCCAAAAGGAATGGGAAGAAGTTATCTGTACGCAATTGAGAATCAGATTACAAGTCTTGCACTCTGTGATGTGCCTTGAAGCTGGGAAATTCACCCCAGCAGCTGTATCAATGTTTCTCTTTAGGAGACATTTCCATTGTGCTGATGTTGATGAAAAGAGAGGGCTCTTGCGTGGGCTGAGAAAGTGCTGCTGTGCCAAGCATAACATTAATTTCCTTCCCTTGATTGTATTAATCCTTGTGGTTTGTTAACTTAATTGAAGCATTTATGCAGTAAATGATCTGAGGTAGTTAAGCATCCCCATGGGCTCCCTCAGGCAACAGCTACATGCTCTCTCAAATTAAGAATCACAAAGTGCTTCATGTACAATCATTGCCAGAACTGTCCAAGAAACAGATTCTTCCACCAGAACTTTGCATCTGGTTTTAAATTGTTGGGGTTTTCACTGATATCTTGTGCACATTAGGTAATATGTCTGCAAGCCTTTTAGTGAAACTGGAATTTCAACCAGAAAATCTTAGGAGAAATATTCAAATAGCTGTACTCATATTTGTGGGTTTATGTAGCAATGGACTGCACCATAACATTAGTTGAATATTGCTTGAATTGTATCACAATTGTAATGGCATTACTTGTAATTGTAATCACAATGTAATGGCATTACTTTACAAGACACCTATCAGGCAAAGCAATGATGTTCTGCTAGTTGGACTATAATCCACAGATTTAAGTAATACTATATATTTCAACATTAAAAGGCAAAATTGCTCTTATTTGAGTATAGGTCCTTTCTTCTAGTGCAGAATTTGTATTTTTAGCTGCTTGAAGACACTTGGACAGATGTGTGTGTACACACTAGGGTCCCAATGTACCAAAGGAGTTACTTAGCTATTGTGATTCCAGTTCTAGTCTCAGTTTAGGAACATCAGATTTTGCTCTAGCATGCTATAGAAAAGATTGTGGCAGCAATGCCCCAGCAATTTTCACTCTCATTACTCAATGTTTCATTCCTCAGCTTATTGAGTAAGAATTATGTGGGGGTGTAACTCTCCTTTGTAAACTGTGAGGCATCACCTTCACTGAAGACACGTGTGTGGCAGCTCGTATAGACATTCCTGGCTCTGCCTCAAAATTGCTGACTCTGATCCTTTTAGTACTGGGCAAGTGCAATACTGGGCATGAAGCTGAATGTAGGCACAACTACCACTCATTCTCTGCAAACCACATCACCCAAAGTGTTCTCAAATTAAAATGAGTAGTTGGGAATGACTCCTTCCAGGTGCAGCCACTAAAATGAGTATGAATACTTCTGTACATAGAAAGAACAGTGAGATAGGTGCTTTCATGCATCCAATCATCAGGGTATTAAATTCTACTTCCCTTTACATACATGGAGATCTACCTGCTAT
>JANHGB010050399.1:0-10162 GCA_026283785.1 Coracopsis vasa | reverse complement strand
TGATGACCACGGGTGGTGCATAGACCACGGCACGGGAGTCCCCACAGGAGGTGACGCAGGGCTGGCTCCAGGCGCTGGCACATGGCTCTGGGCAGGTCACATCACAGGGTGAGGAGCAACCACTGCTCACAAGCTGTCCTCCTGAAGACATCTTTTGTGATGTAGGTAAACCTGCAGCATAGGTTAAGGAGGAAAAGTAAAATGTGTATGGAGGTCTGTGCCTTTAAACGACTACCGTGGTGATAGAAGCTGTATTTTTCCTGATAGAGGGAATTACTTTCTTACGTGAACTACTTCTGTGAGCATATCTGACTTTACTCCAGTTTGAAATACCAAACTTTACTAATTTTAAAGGTAAATAATACAAGCACAAATACTACTTCTCTCACTGTCCAGTGTAGCTGTCAGTAAAGAGTATTCCTTTCTAAAATAACTTTAGCCTGTCTTTATTCTGAGAGAGTATCTTGCCCTCCACCACTACCCTCTAGTTCTGTTAAGGACAAATCACTAATTTATTCATCCCAGCTACTGGGTTCTTTTGGAGCCAGGTTTGACAGACCTTGTAGTTATAAACAGAAACCAACTGTGGGGCTTTTGCCGTATACATATATTTGTGTGTATACATACATATTTTAATAAATGCCAAGCTATAAATTGTTAAGTCATAACCTTCTCATCAAATTAATAGAATTTAATTGGCACTTTCCTTTTGTGGTTAGGAAGAACACAGCCTCACATTTTAACACCTGAATCTACCAACAGTTACTGCTGAATGGCTACAAAAACCCCCTATCTGCTTAAGGAATAAAACAAAACTGATATTGGTGATCATAGCAGATATCGACATAGAATTCATCCCCAAGTTAAACACTGATAGCAACATCCCAGTTAGTATAAAGGAATTAGAAGGAAGAGTACCTACCAGGTTCACAGGGAAACACAGACTGAGAAGTTGTTGCTGAACATGGAGGGAATGCAGTGCTTTTATATACCACTTCAGACTGCTACCAGCACATGCAACACAGTTTTGTACATGGAACATAATAGTTAGCTAGCAAAACATTTTGCTGTATAAGCTACTTCTAATTGTAATAATTGTTTTGATAACTGATAATGATTAATAAATCAGCTGCACATCATCCAATAGCGCAACACACCCTTTGTCTTACTGTAATCCTTAAATAGTTTTAACATCCATTTTATGACTACTGTCATGTCCTGACCTCATTTGAATTGCAATTGTAGCGAACTGAGCTACATTTGCTTAGCAATGCAAAAGCACCAGTCCTTCCCTTAAAAAAGGTTAAAACATCAGTTTGGCTTTGTCAGGAGAAATATTTTCTTTTCTGCAGAAGATTCCATTTAAAATTAGAATTGCACAAAGCTGGAAAAACTACAAGTCGAGTCTTTTTAATTCCTCAGATGGGAGGGGTCATTTTTTCTGCCTGTTTAACATCCACCCAAGTGCCTGCTTACAAAAGTGCTTAATCAAATGCCCACTGTCGTCTGAGTAAGTACAAGGAAGCACCATGTGAGAACATAGATTAATTTCATTATCATCCTTCTCCTTTTGTCATCTTTCAGGAAAGCTGTGGTATTCTATCCAGACAAACTCCTGTTGTCCAGGAGCCATCATTTAAGAAAAAAATAGTCTTTTTAGATACAGAATGGATGCATATGGAGTGTATAAAGATGATTTAATCTTAAACAAAATAAAAGCATGTTAAGAATGGCAAAGGCTATTTTTTTTTCAAGAAAGCCATAGCAGTATTCCTAAACTAGTACTTAAAAGCCTCATATATTAGAAGACAGAGGAACAAATGCATAAATAGGAAATGATGTCTCTAAGCAAAATTTCATCAGTAATCAGAAGCAGTGAGAATATTAATTGTGATCCATATTTTTGTGTGGTTACAATACAACAAAATAAAAACTCAACAAAACTCCACCATGTAGACCACTGATATCAATCACCCAACTTACAGGTTTTGTAAGTTAACTAAAATCTAGATTTTAACTGTCAGCTGTAGCTGTGGAAGGAAAGCAGCTGCTGCCTATCTGAATCAAAACGGCTGGGTTTTCAGTCTCTTCCACTTATAATTCTGTGTTTAATGTTTGTATCATTACAATGTTGATATCATTTATATCACCAGATTTCTGGTGTTTTCAAGCCCAATTAGAAAATAGAGCACAGGGAACATATATGGTTAAGGTCTTGCATCAGAATGTGAACGAGTCCTGTCAGGCATTAGTGGGCAGCCCTTGATGTGACAGTTTTGCTAGTCAGCAATTCTTTGTTAACTCCTCAGTTAATGTATCTTCCCAGTTTCCTACTGTTGCGTTGAGAAATTTCGGTTCACATGAAGAGCCCTGGGCGCTGCTGCTGATTCTCACGTTTCAGCAAGCGGTAGCACTTCTTTTAACCACCCAACTATTTGCAATTCAGATTTTGAAGAAGAAAAGTAGAATATCATGTACAAAACCTATTCACCAGCTCCAAATAACCCTCACATGCATCTATACTGATTCCAGCTTCAACTCCAGTGAGGGCCAGGAGCAATATTAGCTGCTAGATGACTTTGTCAGGACTAGAGCATAACATTCGAAACGAGGTGTGAAATGATTGTAACGTGACTTGGAATTAAGAATAAAGTTGTGACCACATCACTTAAAGGAGCAATTAGAACAATTAAAGAAATAATCCATACAGCAAAACATAGTTTGGTAACGCGTAGGAAGGTCTTGCACAAAGCATGGCTCACATCCCACTGGTGGTCTGAAGAGGTATATAAGAGCACTCTGAACGCTTCAGTTTCATCAACAACAGCTCTTCATCTACACTTCTCCAGACCTGGTGAGTTGGATCACGTTCGTTCTCTATATGAACCAATAGGGAAATAATGTCAGCATTTAACTGAGGTCTTAGTCTTTTGCAGAAGTGTGATGCTAAGCAATGCTGTTTGCCTTTTAAGATACATAATTTTTATAACAATTTAAATGCATGTCTTTGCAGAGACAGTTGATGAATTAAAAGATCAGATTTTCATAGGCACTTAAATCAATTTAATATTGTCAGTTATCTCCAGAAGTCTATATGATAATCCAACGGAATCTTGAAAAAGGGCTGCTTCCAGAGATAAATGGAGTTTGGCTTTGCTATCCATGATTACCAGGATTTCTAGAGCAGCAGAAAGTACTTTGAGAAGCAGCAGGTGTTAATTCATCCATGTCCAGAGAAATGTGTAAAAGATAAACCAGAATCTTTCAGAATACTCTTCTTCCACTCATTCTTTTTCATGCTCATGAAAGAAATTAGAACAAGCTTTTTTCCCACTGGCATTTGGGCATTGCACGTGTGCTTTATCTCCTGCTGCAGGTTTATCTACATCACAGAAGATGTCTTCAGGAGGATACCTCACGAGCAGTGGCTGCTCCTCACCCTGTGATGTGACCTGCCCAGAGCCATGTGCCAACGCCTGGAGCCAGCCCTGCGTCACCTCCTGTGGGGACTCCCGTGCCGTGGTCTATGCACCACCCGTGGTCATCACCTTCCCAGGCCCCATCCTCAGCTCCTGCCCTCAGGAGAGCATTGTGGGCACCTCCTTCCCATCTTCCATTGGGGGCTTTTCAGGCCCTATTGAATCAGGGGGCTCATATGGTGCTGGGGGCTCATATGGAGGAAGCAGTTCATTAGGTGGTTCATACGGTGGTGGCAGTTCCTTTGGAACAGGGGGCTCGTATGGAGGGGGTAGTTCATATGGGTCTGGGGGCTACTATGGAGGAAGCAGGTCATTCGGCAGAGGCGGAAGATCCTTTGGCTCTGGCTCCTACGGCGGGGGCTTTGGGGGCTCCTGCGGAGGAGGCAGCTCCTATGGTGGGGGCTCCTTTGGGGGTGGCCGTTCCTTTGGTGGTGGCAGCTGTTATAGCGGTGGGAGCTACAGGAGGTTTGGTGGGGGAAGCTGTGGCTCCGGTTACTTCTGAAGGGGCAGCGCGTCCCACTGCAGCACCCATGGGCTGTGCAAACCTTACAAGAGACCCCACAACCTGGTGATATCCAAGCTATCAACTCTGCTGGCACGTGTGGAGCTGCTTCCCAAAGCCCTGCGTGACTGTCTTCACCAAATGTACCCTGTGCTTCCCTGTCATTAAAACTTTGTAGCATTCAAACTCAACCCTCTTTTTAGTTTTTTTTTTTTTGTACTGTAATTCATATTTTCATGAATTTCAATCTTTTGGGTAACTCAGCAATGGCCCTGAGAAATCTGTGAGTGTCCTGGATGAGAATCCAGCCTTCTTATTCTGCTATAGCATACTGTTTGATGCAGGGGATATAAATTTTACACCACATCCTGCAGTATGTGCTAGCAGCATCACCTGGCATAGAATCAAAAGGGTAAATCATCTGATGCCTTCCTAGAAGTTGGACCTCGTGGCAGACATACTCCTCCCGAAAACAGGAACATACGATGTCAGCTTTTATTAATTGTGACATGATAATTCTTTCAAGCAAAGGGCTCTGGGGTTTAGAGTTTTCTTAAAGAAACAGTGAGTATGTAGGTTTGTGTGCACAAGCTCTTCAGCTCTCCCTTGGCTGACTTCTGCTCCTCTTAAGTGTTATGAAGATACTTTCCTAAAACAACATGACTAATCCTTATGAATCTGATTGGACTAGTCTGCTGACTAACAGGAGTCACATAGATGTGTCAGTGTAAGATGTAAATGTGAGTAAGAGAAAAGACAAAATGAGTGATATGAAAATAATAATTATTATTTTCTGCTGTCTCTTCCATGTCTCTGTATGTCTGGAAAGGCAATGGGGACAAAAGCAAGGCAAAATCAAAGAGTTCTCACAGACTTTACCTGCCTGGTGAAAGCAACAGGGGCAGGAAGGTGAACCACAGTTCTCTACCCAGATTTTAAGATCATGGGAAGAAACTCTTTCAATGCTAAAGGTAGCTATGTAAGCTAACTTGAAGGTAGGTCTACTGTGTTTACATAAACTGTAGACACAATTTTAACATCAATGTGGATGTAACTGTAGAGTTTATTATATAATTGTACAGCACTCACTCTTTTTTTTTTTTCCCCCTTTAATTTAATCAGAAATCTTTCAATATCTTCTTTTCTCCTGGCATATGCGTATATAGGTTTTCTTTCTCTGCTGTTTTTGTTATTCTATTAATTGGAATGAAAACATGGAAGTAACAGGTTTTGAGACTGGGTGCTGGTGCCACACCATACCTTAAGTCACAGAAGTTATTTTATATTCTTGTCCCTATAGATTGTTTGGCCAGGAGGGATCTTCTGGACAATATGAACCAGAAAATATTACCCAGTACTTTCTATTCCCTAATTTCTCTTTAAGCTATCATATACCTTTTGACTAAATACCCACTTTTGATTTAAAGTCAGTGAGTAATAACTCATCTTTGCCAAATTATTTGAACAGTTACTTATAATCATAATTAAATGCTTGCACATTCTTCCTTCTCTAATAACAGTATTTCCTAATTGGACAAATCTTCCCCTCCTCCCTTTCAGGTGCTTACGTTTGCTTAAGTAAGTCTCCTCTTGGTCTTACTTCTTGGTCTTATTTACTTACTTACTTCGAGAAACCCTCGAGCACATTTGATTTATTCATTTTAGAGAGGTTCATAAGAAGGAATACAAAATCATAAAGCAAGAAAGGCAATAAAATTCACTTTATTCAGTGGAAAAACAGGACGTGAAGACATTATCTTGTATTGCAACAAAGAAGACTGAGATTAGATTTACGGAAAAAAAATCCCAACTCACTTCCCAATTGCAGGAGAAGCCAGGTGCTGACAGATCTGCAAGTGAGAAGATGGAATCCCTGTACTGGAACACTTTAAAGAACATCTTAGAGAAATCTTTTCCATGAATAATTGAGGGCAGCCTTACCAGTTCTCTTCCGTAATGATCTCTTATAATTCTGGTTCTTTTCCCAATCAGCCTTTGGCATTGCTCAGCACCATTTTTGAAGAATATTCACATTCTCAAGCAGTTCATATTTTTTTAATGTACCTGTTCACAACAGCATTTGTAACTTCACCTGTCTGAAGTCTGAAATCCTTTACAGGACTGTACAATTACTTCCTTATCACTGATTTTATGCATGTAAACAAGTAAATAAATATATATGAGCAAATAAATGTATATATGTGTACGAAAGCTGGGCTCTCTCAAACTTCCCTTTGGAGCTGCTCTGGGTTAAGTGAGCTCATACCAAGTGGCTCTTCCTGCAGCCCTGATTCTGCCATGGGGCTTCATGGGAAATGCCTGAGTCAGAAACATCATAGCAGAGGATGAACAACTGAAGCTGGAAATGCCTCTTAGACAGGCAAATATAGGACAAAAGCTACAGGACGATCATGCAAACGTGCAGGAGGAGTCATTCGATGGCAAAATTTGCCTGGCAGGGTTGGTGCTGCTGAACGGAGCTGGAGGTGAATGCCAGTCATTCTACACTTTTCCAAAGCTGCCAGAGGTTGATGTTTTGGGTTGTGCCTGTAATAACAGCACCTGACAGATACTATTCAAACTCTCTCTCAGCGACATGTCCCATCTCTTCTGATTAGCTCCAGAACTGTGAGTAAAACGTGTATATATCTGCCTGGGTAGCAGTTCTGGTTGTCACTATGATCTTGGGACCTGCCAGCCCAAGAAGGGGCACATGCGGACATTGAATAGTTTCTGGGTTCATTTCCCCTTCCTCATTCCCATACATATGCAACATTTTTGCTTATTATTGCTGCAACTTCTATGCTACCAATTATCTCTTGGAAGCAGAGTGATTTTGGAGGATCCTCTAGGCAAGAACACTGATTGGAAATGTTCTGAGGAAATGCTTTCAGATAGTTTTGCAAACACCCAGCAATGTTTTATATATGCAAAGTATCATGGTGCTATGATGTTAATAACAGGCTGACAGTATTAAACTCCACAGTATTGAATCATAGCGTCCCTTTAAAATATATGTGTCAGGGCCACCCACGTGATTCTCTGAATCAGGCAGTGATTAACACCTTGGGAATTTGGATCCCTTTGGGTTTTTTTTTTTTTATTAAAAGCCAGCCATCTGTTATCATAATCATACTATTTAGAACAAGTTAGCCAAATATGCACCTTTCCAAATCAAGGCATGTTTGATGATTTAAATAGTATTGTGTCACCTGCAGGGGCTGGCTCTGTGCTTCAAACATGGCATGAAGTGCTGCTTCTTCACAACAGGTCAAATTTGGCAAAAACTGGTATTATAATTCTTTGTTCTCTGTATTGCCAAAGCCCTCCTAAGCAGCCTTAAATAAATCAGTTGCTTCTCCTTTTCCTGGCCCACCTGGATGTTAAATGGGGAATGTCCAGCTTTGCTTGCTTTGCAGATCATTGCTCGCTTACCTTGAGTTTCCCACACCACTCTTCCTCACACTCATAAGCATTTTTCTGATGCAGCTGTGACCATAACCACTGTGAAAGGGACTGGGGACAGAGTGGTTTACTCCAAACCAGACTGGGCAATTCTGAGATCCCTCTCACCATCCCACTTTAACCAAAATGAGCTTTCTCCCCTTATGTTTCTTCCCAGGAGTCCTATTGCGGAGGAGGAGACTTCATGCTCAATTTGGGCTACAGCTGCCACCTCAAGCCTTGATGCTGTTTTTTATTCTTGCCTTGGAAGAGACTTGAACATGAAATGAAGAGCCAGGCCACCACAGACAAGTCTGTGCTCTACTAGGAGTGTCTCTCCAAGGTAATCTTGACACTGTAGTCATGCAGTGACTACAGTTGGTGTAAACATGTCCTAACAAGCTTTAAACTAGCAAGCACACTTACTACTAATACTAGGTTAGGCTCTTATGCATTCTTGGACATCATGATGTTATGCAAGGAAAACAAACTCCTGTTTTCTAAAGAACTGCAAGAATGAGTCCTGCAGAGTCTCTTCCCAGCTGCAGCTCTCTCAGGGCTCCCATGCAAGACAGAGTTCAGTCCTGTGGCTGCTTTCACACTGTCTCAGCTGCAAGAATGGGTTTGATGCTTAAAACCACAAAATGAAAGGAATCCAGGGATGGAACTGTGCAAGTCATGTGCTGGTGAGAATAGGATAATCAACACAAACAGTAAGCAAAACAATTACTGTAATTACACGTCAAATTTTGTTTGGGGAGTAATGGAACCTAATGCACAAATATGACGTTATTTTCTTGCATCAGCCTGGTGGTCTAGGAAGGTATATAAAACCATTCATGATTCAGAAACCTTTCAGCAGGTTCTCTTGACTTCTTCTCGGTGGACTGAGTAAGTTGGATTCTAATATAACCTCTTCTTCCTAAAAAAAAGGACCAAAAAAACAAAGAAGTATCATTTTTGAAATCTTTGCCTTTCCTTCAGGGATGGATTTTGGATTAATATTCTGCTGTTCTGTGCAATATTCTGAAGTTTATTTTAATGAAAAAGTCATTTGCTAGTTATTCATTCAGAGGTACTGATGGATTGAGATTTAAAAATACATTTGAAATCTAGATAATATTAAAGATATCTACTTCCATTACTTTATGGAAACTTACTGCATATAGGATTTTGGTAGCCTTAAAATATCTTATCCGGCAGCATACAACTGGCACTGTTATTCTGAGCTTGTGGCGTCCAGTTTTTATCTGATTTTGGACAGAGCTGTCATGTGTAAATATTGAGATAGGCTATATAAATACTGAGATGGTGAGATAGCTGCAGTCACCTTTCTGACTGGAGCCAGCTAGTAGAATACAGCATCTCTGTGGATGTGGCTCTATAGCGTTCTTGGTCTGACTTTAGAAATGTCCCACCTGGGGTCCTCTCAGGTGCTCACTGTCAGTCTGAATGGCCAGACCTTTGTTAAATCATCTGTCAGTACAGCTACACAAAAGAAATGGGAACCCAGAAAATCTCTGCTTAAGGTGTATATTACTTGGGAAGTAGCTTTGGGTTGTTTTGTTCTGTTTATACAAAGCAGTGATCTTATTTGGACGATGATCTTAAAGGTCTTTTACATCCTAAAGGATTCTGTGATTCTATGATTCTCTTCAGCGGGCTGTGTAAGAATAAATTATCCACTATATTTTTGTTTTGTACTCTATGTTATGTGTTCAGGTGTGTTTTTTTTTCTGGGTTGCTTTCTGCTAGAGGGATTTATAGGTCAAGTCAAGAGCATAGAATTAATAGATGCAGTAGAATGAAAGGGTGGGAACCGGAGTTAGTGTCTGGATTAGGATTTAAGGTCGGGAGAAGTTTAGGTGAATAATGAATATGTTGGCAATGTGTCTAAAACAACAAAAGAAGAAAAACATCTGAGAAAAATTACTTAAGTCAAACAGCCCCACCCAGGCTTTTCTAATATGCAGCTCAGACAAGAAATAAGTAACCACCTTGGCTGAAACCAAAATATTCCATTCAGCCTGAAACAACAGGTGAGCTAGTTCCTTCTTTTGGTGCTTTGATTTGGAATTTGGATAAGTTTGAAATGACATCATGAAATGTAGGTTTATGACATTGTCCGAATTACCTGCCCACCTCCAATTTATTTAGAATAAAAGAAGGTGTAGAATTCAGTCTAAGTTTGTGAACAGTTTTAATCCCTCTGAAACTTCAATTCAAGAGCCCTGCATTCAGGTTTTTGCTGTGCTTCAGTTTTTTTCTTGTGATCTTGTAAAAGGCTTTTATTTGTTTATTTTTCCAAGTGAGTTTGATACCAAACATGCTGTATTAAAGGCACCTGTTACAAACTAACTGCACTAGAAACATAGTACTTGGTATCCTAATGGGATCGACTCCCTCATGTGCAATGTAGGGATTATAGACCACTTTCTGCGTTTTATCTGCTTAGCCCAGGGTATATGTAAATTCATTACAGTAAAACCTCTCCTGTGTTTTCCATTTCTGCAATGCTTTGGGGTTGTGTTAACCTAATTTTACTGAATTCCTCCTCTGGAGTCCAAATTACATAGAAGAAAGCAGATGTTATTTAAGCAGCAGCCCCAAAGAGGCTGTTTGGTGTCTGTAAGAAGGAACTGAGCTCTGAAAGATCACAGAGGAGTAAAGCAGAGCAGAACAGGATGGGTATCAACCTAACTACCAACTTATGTCTCTTCAGGGCATTTAGCTAACA